>JASSUY010017005.1:0-48694 GCA_032466535.1 Forpus xanthops
CTGGTTTCCTGAAATGTTTCCTAAAACATAAAAAAATGAAGTGGTATGTATGTATTAGTGATGTCTTATCAAGAGATTATTTGTGGACTGTCTTCTCTGCTACCGTGTGACTTCCTTTTTTTGTTTGTTTTTGGTTTTTTAGTATAAAATCAAAAGTATTCAGGATTTGGTGAGTTTGAAAGGTTCTGATCGTCGCAATTTACTGCACTTCCTAGAAGACAAGAAATATGATGAAGTTATGGCTGTCCTTGGCAGCTTTCCATATGTCACTATGGATATAAAACCACAGGGTGAGTGGGAGGTCTTTTTGTTATGTATATGTTGCTCTTCTGACACTTTAATAGTCTGTTAGCAGTAAGCTTTTGGAGGATGCTGAATCACAGCCCACTGTAACTTATGTGTCCTGGAAATTACGTGCTTTTTTGACTGGCGGGCCCTTGTACATGAGATTTATAGTCTGAGGAGATAAAGTACATTGAAACATTTCACAGATTCCCAAGCCAGCAGCAGTTTCTCCTTCAGGAGCTTATCTGATATTTCATCTGTTGATTTAGTATTTCATGAGCAATGTGGAATTCTGGTTGAAATACCACTTTTATTAGCTATCTTAAAAAGTTGTGCTTATTCCAGAATTTATGCTTGGCTTACTCCAGCATGGAGAGTCCTTTGTGAGATTTTGAGTTGGAGACCCTGATGACTAAATATTCGTGGGTTCCTTCGTGTTAATCCTTGTATAGTTTTTTTATCTAGCTGATTTTGTCCATGCTATGCTTAGCTACATTCTGTGTACTCTATTTCAATGAATGTATAACACTCTTCCTCTCTGAGGATTAGGTATACTATTAAGCAGTTTCTGTTAGGCAGCCTTGAGTAGCAATGGTTCTGAGGTCTCCTTTGCTTTGTAAGATAAGTGCTAGTAAATGTGAAGTGTTTGAAAGTTTGTTCTAATGCTTGTTTCTAATTAATACTGCTACTGTGGCTACGATGATCAAATTCAAAGTACAGTTCTGTCTATAATATTCATTTGTCACACAACTGTATTCAGGTGTGATACAGAGGATTAAACAGTACATGTGCTTTTCTGTTTATCTCAGTATTATCATTATGTAAAATACATGTTTAAAACTGGGGAATAGTAAAACTGCTTTGGCAGAGGTGGTGGTGGTAGACATATATAAAAATTCTATACAGGAATGTAATTCTTTTCTTCCCCAACCTGGGACATTTTCCAGTTCACAGAATGGAGATATAAACTGTGCAATGGTTTCCCTGTGGGTTTTATGTTTGATGTTTTAGTTAAAATAATCATTGCTGTTCTTTTTATTTTCCTTTGCCTTCTACTTAAAGAATTAAATGCATGATTGTTAATGTGGCATTGAAATCGAGTTGTTAATCAAATGAAAGTCAGGAAAGTCAAAGTTATGATTCCCAGAACAAATACAACATGGTCCCTCTGGTCATGTATAGTATTTCATGCATCTGAAGTTTTATGCTTTAATATATAATGCACAATATTATAGGGTTACAGTTCCCACAACAGTTATAACTTTGAATTTTTTAACTTTCATGCAACTAAAATTTCAAACTCAGTGTTGCTGTGTTGTAGTTGAATTACCAGCCCTCAGTATATTTGGCGTTGCAAGAGACTTATCAAATAATATTTTGATTTTTTTTTTTGTTAAAAATTCCAGAATTTGTATTCTTATATTTAGACATAGTAGAAACATTGTTTAATTAAAAAAAAAAAAAGCTTTAAAGAAGTTTAATAGATGTGTTGCTTTTCTCTTTTACACTAGTTTTGGATGATGAAGACAGCAACAATATTACAGTAGGTTCCCTTGTCACTGTTTTGGTCACACTAACAAGACAGACCATGGCAGTAAGTATTTAGAATACTTGTTCTTTCAGAGTAACTGCACATATATGCTAAAAAATAGGCATTTCTTCTTTGCAAGCTAACACGGTATGCTGTGACTATAACTGTAAAATTAAGATTTGAAATTGAGAACTTGTGCTCTTAATCCTCCCTTATGTTTTTGTTTCTGAATGAGAAAGTTTTCTTGGAACCAGGCCAAAGTTCAGTCTGACCCGTTGCAGTTGTCTAGGGAACAGTAAAAGAATATGGCAAGTGATACTGCCCTGAGATTTGTAAATAACAGGAAAAGAGACATTCAGAAACTTAATTCTTGAACTAGAATAAATTATTCACTGAAGTCCTTAGGACAGTGTTTGATTTCACTTTATGTGGGCTCATAATGTTACAGATCTCTTGGGTGCTCTAGACACTTACGAGAGAAACTCAGTCTAGCAAAATATACATAACTTAATACAAAGAAGGTACGTCGGTGCTGCATGAGGAAAATAGACTGCTGAATCGGTAACGGTGTGGCATAACCAAAGTGATATTGCACCCTGGTAGTTCAACTTCTGACTTGAGATAACTTTTTAAGCTTTAAACACAGTGATTACTTTCTTAGAACAAAAAACATTAATTCACAGAAAGGAAGCTAACTTTTACCTAACAAAGCCTGCAGTGTCGATTTTTGCGTCTGTACTATTCAGATAATTGTCTAAGTAAACAAAAAGTCAAAATTGTGCTTCTAGGATAAGGCATACAAGCATGAATATTACAGTTGAGGATCAGACAGGCTGCTGAAGCCAGTTCAGCAGAAATAAGTCTTTATAAGTACTACATTTTCATACTACAGAACTTCAGAATGTATCATCTCAATGATAACTGAGGATGGAATAGGTAGAAGGTATAAGCAACATATCACTACAAATAAACAAAACTGCAAATTATGAGCATATTAAACTTAGAAATTAATTAAAATGTCTGACAGCATATAGAAAACCCACTTGTTTTCTACATTAACTCCTCAGCAGTCTGACATTGAGATACATGAACTAAAAACTAGATCTTAGCCTTTACAGAATGCCTTTTTTTTTTTTCTTGTGGTCGTGTCTCATATTTGCTGTCTTTACAGAAGACAGCTCCTTATAGTGAATTTTTTTAGTGACTATAGTATGTTTTGAAGAAAGAAATGCATGAAAATACTCCATTTGCATAGAGATGTTCTAGTCCACATAATACTAACATTGTGTTTTGTCTTAGCATTTCGTATTTCTAGTTTGATTTGCTGTCCTGTGTCCCTGAGTAGCAGTGCAGCTGTTGTAGTTTTTAATGCTCTGGCAACTGGAGCAGAATTTGCATTTTGCTACTGCTTGTTTTTGTGATACAGGATTTCTGTGCTTCATAAAACAAGTAGATTCTTTGGAACAAGATGACATGTTGTTACTGAATTTCTTTATAATGGTAATGATGGAAAAATCCCAGACCAAGTGTTCAAAATAAGGTTTAATTTTGATCTGTTAATCCCCTGTTGTGTTTGTCACCGATAAAAGAATTTTCCATAATGAGCAAAACCTTAGACCTGATTAAGGTGATAAAGTTCAACTATAAAATAGTAATTTGCTCTTTTGGTATGGAGAAGCACTAGTACTTTTCGCTTCTTTCTGTAACCAGGAAGTATTTGAAAAGGAGCAGTCTATATGTGCAGCAGAGGAGCAACCAGCAGAAGATGGGGTAAGTGAAAAATAGATGTTCCCTTTGCTAGCTATAGAGAACTTTCTTTCTGATGTTGAGTTGCTAATTGTGTGCTTCTTAAGCATGATTTTCTTTTCCCAGAAATGCCTACTGAAGTGTCTCTTGATCTATGCTTTCTAACCTTGGATCTCAGCTTAAAATGCTTAAAATGCAGTGAATGCCTGAAATTTAATGAACAGAATAAATATTTTAAATACTGCTTTCCTACAGCAAGGAGATGTTAACAAAGTTAAGAGCAAAGGATGGCAGCAAAAGAATAAAGGAGCCAAGAAATCTTCAAAATCAAAGAAAAAGAAGCCATTGAAAAAGAAGCCTGTGCCACCTTCATTGCAGCCACCGAAACAGCAGAAGCAAAAACAAGCTAATGGGGTAGCTTATAGATTTATTGATATTTAAGTCTTTTGTTCAGCTTATCACTCCTAAGTTGATATTTTTTTTTGTATCTGCCACATTTCATTCTTTGCTTTTGTAAAGCGTATCTCCTAAAATAGATCTTTTTTCTTTTTTTTCACATTTAAGAATTACTGGTAAAATGAGGGAGCCACCACGGTAATGTTTTCATCAGCCTGCTGAAAGTTGTACCCAGCTAGTTTAGAAGCTTGGCTTCGTAGTCCCTTCTTATTATTTCTTGTTATGATGCCTTCTGGGAGGAGACTTGTTCTGTATGTTCTACTTTAAGGGAAAAAAACAAAATAAGACTTTCTTCTGATAAATTAAGCAGCTTTAGTACCTTTATGCTCCCACTGCATAATGTTTTCTCCAGCTATGTTGTAGGTACTTCTCTCTAATTTTCCCAAGATTTTTTTTTAAATGCAACCCCAAATCAATACTGTTTTCTTCTATTTGTGTTGTGGGTGCCATATTGAGAAGGAAAATTGCTTCCCTGCTTGTCTTAGCACATGAGTTGAAAAAAATTGTTCTTCACTGTATATATACTCTGTCACAGAAGAGTGTAGATCAAAATAGGAAATAAGGGCTTTAACCTTAAGACAGGTGCTGTGAATGCTATATACTACAATAATGCAGACTAAGTTAGAGGTCTGTTGGTCTACCCCTTTCTCTCCCTTTCTTTCTCATTAGGAAGTAGTTGCGAAGGAAGAAGAGGAGGAGATCTCTGATAAAGGAAGTGAATCTGAAGAGGAAGAAACAAACAGGGACTCTCAAAGTGAAAAAGATGATGGAAGTGACAGAGACTCTGACAGAGAACAAGATGAGAAGCAAAACAAAGATGATGAAGCTGTAAGTCTTACTTTTTCTTGAAGGGTAATGTTGCCTTTGGGGTTGAGAGAAAATGCATTTTAATCCTCCAGCATCCCCTCAGGCTAGGCAACACCAAGATGAAGGAGTAGTATCAGTTTTCCAGAGATTTTCAGACCTCATTCCAGCATAAGAGCTTTGTCATTGCAAGTCTGTTTGAGAGTGAGTGGTGAAGGGTCTTTGTAGCACATCCTGGAAGCTTAAAAACTGCATGAGAAAAATAGCTTAACTTCAGGAAAAGATTGCAATGCTTCTTTTGGCTTAATTTGTTTACTAGCTGCTGCAGATTTTGTACAATAAAGTCTCTCCTTTGAACCTGCCTCTTCCCATGCAGTGGCTGGTTTATTTACTACATAGTGAATATTGTAAGTATCTGCTTACTAAACTGTAGTAACTGTTAGGTTAGTCATTCAAAACTGTAATTGTAATTTAGAATGAGGCATTGTGGTGGTAGGTGGTTTCTGCACTACAGGTCTTATGGTAGAGGACTTGAGAGTGACAGCTGCAAGTCCCATACAAGAGGAGAGTAAGCTTCTGATGGGAAGAATCATCAAGCTTGGAATCAAGACTTACAGGTCAGGTAGCTATTGTTTGTAGGCAGTGCTGTAGAAGTGAATTTTGAAGAATGTATGCAAGCCTCACAGATCTGTTTTGGAGTTTAGTAACATTTACATGAATGGTTCGCTTTCACTTGATTTTTATTTTTATTTTTATTTTCTTTCTTTTAATCATACCTTATAACAAAATCTGTGTGCCCTTCCCTTCTGTAAAGTGTAGTGTAGCACAAGAAGTTGTCATATGTATAATTTCCATGGGCTTGAAATTTCTTTCTCTAATGCAAAAGATGGCTGATGCACAGTAACTCTTTAAACTTGTCTTGACAGGAGTGGCAAGAATTACAGCAAAGTATACAAAGAAAGGAACGAGCCCTTCTTGAAACAAAGTCAAAGATAACGCATCCTGTTTACAGTCTTTTTTTTCCTGAGGTCAGTAATAGAAACCATTACAGTTGTGAAACATGAGAATTAATATAATACAAAATAATTGCTCTTTTAATATTTTTATTGTAAGTACTGTGCTTTTAAACAAAAATTGCTAACCTTAATTTAAAAATGTCTTAATTTTTAATATCTTCTTAAACTCTTTCAGATACTTTTTTATAAACCTGTAATATGTTCTTTCTATCCATTTCCAAGAGACTTGAAAACTTGTATGCAACTTAAGGTTCATTTTTGATGGCAATAATGCTAAAGTTTGTAGGGGTTTTTTTGTGGCTTTTTTGTTTGTTTGCTTTGTTTTCCTGCTGATCTGTTACATACAGATAAATTCAGAATGAAACCTTTCAGATATAAAAGGATCTAATATTTTAGAGTTCTCTCTTTTTTTCTATGGAACATGAAAGCACAGCAGTGGTTCTAATATGGAGTTAAGGGTAGAGTGTTACTTGCTGTGTTGAACTGGAAATGCCTGTGCGTGGAGGAGGTTCTGATACCTCTTGTGTTAATCTGTGTTGGGGGTAAGCAGGTTGTTGTGGCTTGCTGATTGACTTCCGGGTTTCAGTGCAGCAGCATGGTGGCATCATAGCCTGCAACTGTGGAAGGTGGAGAAGGTTAGAAAAGCTGTCTTTCTACCACACTGTAGTGTGTGGCAGAAACCAGTTGTGGAAGTCTCTCCAATAGAGCTCAAAAATGCAAATGAGGTGTAGATGAGTATCAGACAAAGGGATGTATTTGAGAACAGTGACTCATAGTAGATAGGCTGAGGTGTCACTACAGCAGCCTTTGGTGTTGGAAGTATGTTCTAATATATCAGTTGTTACATACACAAACATTCAAAATAGGTGTCTGAAAACCCATTACAGCAATGAAACCTCGAAAAAGATGGGATTTTTCAAAGTGTGTTTTTTTTTGTTCTGAGCAAATAAAGTAGGTCCTTGGGAGGTGACCAAATTGGAACCAGGAGGAAGGAATATTTGGTCACACTTTCTTTCCAGGCCAGTAATTCAGAGAGTTTTCTTTGCTTCACCGCTGTCTGAGTAGAGAACTAATCTGAGAACTCTTCTCTCCAGTGCTGTCTCCAGCAACAGGGAGCTGGGATGCAGGCTTATGCTTCCTCTTGTGATTTAAAGGAGACAACTGAGACAGAGAAGAATAGGAAAACATGAGAAAAAAGGAAGACGCTGTGTATATTTGCTCTCTCTTTTCAGTCCCTAAGGCTCTTATGTCTATATCCTGTACAGCTTGTTGCATGTGCAAGGCTTATGCCATTATCCCATGCTTGTAATCATATAGTTCTTGCTGGTTTTACATAGTTCTGCCATCATTAGAAAACAAAGTGTGAGAAACAAGACCTGTTGCTACAGAGCCAGAAAAAGTATACAAATAAATCAGAGAAATTGTTTTCCTGAAGGCCTTAGTTAAGAGCCCTGTGGCCTCATGACATCTAATTTTGTAATGGCTAATCTAAATGCTGTATTTTTCTGACACTGTTAGGTGCCCTTCCATCTCTCAATACAGCTTCCAGCAGCACACCAGCATAACACAAAAAAGTGTGCCAGCATTCTGTTCTTCTGTCTGCCTTAGATCATGTCAGGTATGCAGCAGAGTCTTAATGCCGTCTTGCTGTGAAAGCAGCTGGCTTTGGTCATCGGTCTAAGTTCAAACAATGAGCATGTGCTGTGCCCATTGCCACAGGGGTGCTAACTGTTCATATTTCTTTTTTACTGCACTGAAGGTTCCTTTGGAGACTTCACTTATACTTACTGTATACAAACGTGCTTAAGTTTCAGCTGTGTGTAACCAAGCTGCTGATGGGTTTTGTGATAAAACCTAAATACAGTACTGTGCTAAAGAAAAGTCTAGGGCCAAACTGAATGCTTGAAAGATACACATGTATTCTCTCATGCAGTTGTAAATTTTCCAAACTCTTTTCACTTGTGTGTCCTAAAAGCTGAATGCAGCTGTACTTGGTGCTGTAGCTGCAGTTGGAGCATGTTCAGATAGTGTTGATTTGCAGTGTCTGAAGAACAAAATCCATTGTACTTTCTGGATGTTTTGTTTGGTTTTTTTTTTTTTTTTTGGTCTGTGGTTTAGAGTTTTAACTCTGTTGTGGTCTTGGCCAGTTCATAGATTCAGAGTTAATGATAAAATGCTGTAGTTGTGTGAATTTCTGTATTTCCAGAATTTAGGGATGTTTGAATGTAGCTGAGCCTAGTACACTTGTTCTCAGGAGACTGCCTTAACACTGTGTCACAGAATCGACTAGGTTGAAAAAGACCTCTTAAGATCATTAAGCCCAACCTTTACCCCAGGACTACAAAGTCTACCACTAAACCGTGTCACTCGGGACCTCATCTGCACTTCAGGGACAGTGATTCCACCAATTCCTTTGGTAGCCTGTGCCAATGCCCAGTCACCCTCTCTCTGAAGAAATTTTTCTTAATATCCAGTCTAAACCTCCCCTGAGACAGCTGGAGCTTGTCCTATCATTTGTCACTTGGGAAAAAGACCAACCTGAGCCTTCTCCAGTTCCCTCAGCTGTTCCTTGTAAGACTTGTACTCCAGCCCTTCTCTGTATCTGCTCCAGAACCTCAGTATCACTATTTGTAGTGAGGGGCCCAGAAACTGAACTCAGTATTTGAGATGCAGCCTCACTAGTGCTGAGTTTCATGTAAGTTTTTTGGGCAGTTGATTACTATGCCAGAGATGCCGCTTTAATCTATGCAGGTTCCTAAATAATTATCTTCTGCTCCTGCATCTATGGATCCAGAAACTGCACAGATTGTAGTTTTGACATTTTTAGGTAGAAACTGGCCCTGGTGTTCCAATTTTATGAACATGCTGGTTTCCTGGCATGCCAAACCTTGCACCCATCTGTTAAAGGGCATTTTGCCCACTTGCCTGTTAGCTTGCCAGATTCTCACAGGCATAAACTTTAAATTTCACCCAATAAGAGAAAGGAAAATGACACTCCTGCACAGTTGTCCTTTCTATAAAAAACAGTGACACTTTAGGGTCATGAGCTTTACTTCCAAAGAGTTTGCTGTATAGATTCCTTTGAGCATCGTGTCAATGAATATCATTTGTTCTGGTATTTCTTTTCTCCCTTGGCTGTTACTTTTACCAGTTTTTATGAAAATCCAGTTGACAGTTTTGATCTTTGTTCTTAAAAAATATCAAATAAAAATTTCTTTGCCACTGAGAGTGATGGCAGCATACACAATGTACAATTCAGCACAGTGTTTTGGTAACATCAGAAGCCTACTGATACAAATGCAGATCCCTTTTTTATGGTCAGAGACCTTATAGGCGCAAAGCGGCGAGTAGCCATTTCTGTAATGGATCTGTCTTCTGTAGTTCTTGTTCATCTGCACTGTTTACACTCTTTGTCCATCTATTCCTAGGGGGCCCTTGGCTACTAAATAAACATTTCAACTGCATAAGATTCTTTTTTGCTGCAGCTATCATGCAGACTGACAATATATGTATTGTTGAAACTTACAGATAAAATAACTTATACTTTGTAATCATATGGGACATTTTTTTCAGAAAGAAAATCACTTGGAATAGCTCACTTCTTATAATTCTACAAATTCAGGTCTTAAATACCATGTGAATTGGGTTTTGTCCTGTTCTCAGTGCCTGTTCTAAATATGTGAAGAAATGCTGTTGCTTTACTGTGGTGCAGATGCTTTTACTTCATACACTGTAAAATGGGCATTGACATTGAGTATATTTTACAGTCCTTTGCTCCTGGACTCAGCAGTGCTAACCAGGGTGTTTTGGTTGGGTGTGTTGGTTTGCTGGTGTGAGTGTCTTGCTGTTGTGAATCTGTAGTTCCCTAGTTGAATATTTCAGTGAGATAATGATAATTATTACTGGCATAACAATTAGTCACTTCAAAAGAGAAAAGAAGTTAATTTGGCTTTTGTAGTTTTTCAGCCTACATTATTTAAATTTCAGACCATCAAACACTGGCTTCTTAAGCATTAAAAACAAAAACCACTCCCCCCTATCCTCCCCTTTCTCCCCCAAAATAAAACCCTCACCAAAACTACTGATTTTTTTACTCTTTTTCATTAGAGACAAAAATTCTTCAAATTCTGCATATTAACAGCATTTGCTTCTCACCTGTAGAGTTTGGAAGGCGCTTAGTGGTGGTGTTAAAGTCCACTGTAATCTTTCATTCGGTTTTTACAATTGTTAGATTAAAAATGAAACAAAACAGCCACTTCCAGGTGGCACTGAAGCAATTACCTGACTGGTGGTGGTGTGTGCATATATGTATATATACATATATATGTATAAATTTGCCTCCTGGTTTAGAGCTTGACTTGTAACTGTCATAAGATGCACTCTTCTGGGCTCTAGTGTATTATAATTGTGATTAGTTATAAAACCATCTGGGTGGGTAAAACAGTGTTGGAAAACAGCTCAGTAATCTAATATTTGGGTTGTCTAAAGGGTATGAGGTTTTCCACTTTTTTCCCCTAAGGGTAAGTTTATGCTGTTATGACTATAACCTATCCAATAAAACTCTTCATAAATATGAAGTAATCTTCCCTCCATCCCCTTCCACTATTCTTTTTTTAAAGGAAAGGAGGTGAAGGAATGGAAACTTGCAACAGTTACTTGTGGTAACCTGTTTGCTTTCAGTGTGCACTATATACTATATAGTTTATTCACACTCATCCAAGAGTTCAAAAAAACCAAACTAGCAAACACAAATCACTTCCTTTCTGTAGGTATTGTAAGGACCAGTGAATTGCAATTGCTTGTTACAGAGTATAAGGGCATCATTTTATGAGGTTTCAATAATCCTCTTTGGGATTTTCTTCTTTTGTGAAAGGAAAAACAAGAATGGTGGTGGCTATATATTGCAGATCGGAAGGAGCAGATGCTAATATGTATGCCATATCACGTTTGTACACTAAAAGATAAAGAAGAGGTAAAGTACTTTACATTTTTTTTGTTTGGGGTATTACAAAAATAAACCGAAGTGTTGTATGATATGCAAATACATTTAAATGCTTTTTTCATACATATCTCAAGATGGAAAATAAATTTTACTCTCTTGATTAAAGCAGAGGAGAGCCTTTTAACTGTGAAAATTGGTAGTGGAGAAAGGGAAAAAAAAATTAAGACTTCCAAATTTCTTTGCAGAATACGTGAGGGTTGTTTTCCTCCTCATATAAAAAGTTGATGAAAACCACTATTAGTACACAATGATAATTCTGAAAGTTATTTAAATTGTGAGAAATACTAAGTGTGCTTTTTCTGTAAAGCAGAGGCTTTGACAAATCAATTAGCCTTGACTCATGTTGAACCTTTCTGAGACTGTAATCTTTGGCTGTGTTTGCTTTTCTGAAAAATGGACATTTGATGTATTTTGTTCTTTCAAACTAGTTTTTGTGTTCAATTTCATAGCAGTAAAGTTAAGCTAATACTTCCGGCAGACTAAATGTTTTAACCTGTTTAAGTTTTTGAGATTAAGGAAGGGTACAGCACGGTGAAATTGTATACTTGGTCTCATTCAGAAAAAAAATGGGACGATTATGAATATTCAGCTTTCATGGAATGTATTACAGTTGGGTATTCTCTTTTCTGCAGGTATTTTATTATGCAGAGGTTTTCAGAGAAGTGTCACTTCTAAGAAACAACTTTTATATTAAAAAAAAAAAAAATTATTCTGTAGTATTACTTATTGCTTGTTGCAGTACTCAGGTACTTGTTCTAATGTGTTGATTGAAAGCAGCAAGAACTTACTGTGTAAATTCTGTTTTGTAGGTAGAGCTCAAGTTCCCAGCACCAGGCAAGCCTGGCAACTATCAGTACACAGTTTATTTAAGATCAGATTCGTATATGGGATTGGACCAGATAAAACCATTGAAGGTAATGTTTAAATGTGTTATATATTTGTATCATATTGAAATTTACTTCATAGAACTATCCAAATGCCGAAGTCCTGTTAACCTTTAAGAATTCAAGCTGTCCTACTTCTAAAACAGTTGCAAGAAAAGACTTACAAGCCATTTTTGCCTGATGCCAGTAATGACAATGTTACAATGGATTAAATGGGACTAAAGTTTGTGATTTTTTTCCAGTGCCTACATATTTTAATAGACGTTTTCTCATATTTAATAATTTTCTGCAGTATGGTTAGTTCTGGCTTTATACTTTGAGGTCTGCAATGCCATTTCCCTGCCCTTTTTCCTGGATGCATTCAGTTAATGAGAAAAATCTGGTGTGCTTTCTTTCTGGAAGCTGTTGCTGGTTTTGTTTTGGGTTTTAGGGTGTTGCTTTGTTTTTTAAACTGTAAATTTTGTGTGGTGTGTCATTTGTCCCTTTTTTTTGTTTGTTTGTTTTCCCAAATTGGTCTGTATTATCTGTAACACTTTTTTCCTTCTTTTCTTCTTTATCCAATTACAGCTGGAAGTTCATGAAGCAAAACCAGTGCCAGAAAATCATCCACAATGGGATACAGCAATAGAAGGTGACGAGGACCAGGAAGACAGTGAGGGCTTTGAAGATAGTTTTGAGGAGGAAGAGGAAGAGGAGGAAGACGATGACTAAACAATACTATTGATTGACTACAATTATCTGCACACACTGCAAACTCTTGGTCTGACTGTGGAACTTGTACAATAACCAAGAAACACAGTGCAGAAGCCTTGAGAAGGCTGAGTTTAATTTTTCTTTACCAATTAAGAGTGCATTATGTAACTTCTCAGTGGAGGTAAAACAAATCTGTTGCCATTGATACACCTTGGAATATGTTTATGGCTCATTATAGCCTTCAAGTGCAGGACAGTGCATTTGTTTCAATTGAAAATAAAAGCTTTTTTATTATAAATGTCGAAAAGTGTGGGCTATGTATTGTCTGATCAGTTTAGGGTCCAATTTAAATAAAAAGGTACTATTAGCTAGAAGCAAACTTTAAATCCATTTTTCTGCATTAGGAATTTATTTTAGAGAACATTTTGGTATATTTGACATGACAAATCTCTGTTGATTGAAACAACATCTGCTCAACTTTCCAAGTTGATTGGTTCTGTGGTATTGATTAAATATTTTGCTGTGATACTGCTCCCATCATTCATAGCTTTAAAAATCTGTTTTACTTAACTTGATCATTATAAATTGGCATCATACCCACTGCCACATTCCATGTATTCTGGAGAGCTACTTTTTTTAGGACTGTTGCCTTTTTATGCCCAAGATTATAATGGAAATCATAAACTTTCTTGATTCTGCTGTAGAATAGTTACTAATGGCTTAAAACATTTTTAAGCCTTTATTTCATCAGATCAGCAGCAGATCTGAGTCTTTTGATAAACAAAATGTCTGAAAGCAATTTTGAGATCACTTGTTACATCAATTAGTGGCTTTTCATAATGCCTTTGTAGAAGGTACATCCTGAAAGCCAAAGCGTATTCTTAATCTACCTGACACTTGGAGACATTTTAAGGGTAAAATGCAACATGCAAAGAGGGCATGTTTCGTCTCAATTTTGAATTCCCGTCAATAAAATGGACAACGTGATGGCTGCGTTTGTATAGTGTGTGTCTCCTTGAGGTTTGTTTTTCTTTTTTTTACCTCAAATCTTCTGCAAGGCTGTTAAGAAGACAGTGATTCTATCCCTAGTCCTGTTTTAAAAAAAAACCCAAGTCTAATTAGGGAATAAATTCAGGGAGGAGAAATCAGGGCTTTTAGTGTATTGTCTGACTTGACAAAAGCCAGGGATGGATTCTTTTTTTGTCTCAGTAAAACAAATTAATTGATCAGCAGCTATATTTCTATATTTCAGAAATACAGGAGTGTTCTGCAAGGAGGAACAGATGTATTTCTGTTCCTATGAAAAAACAATGCTGTATAATGTGACAAATTGCCATGCAGGAAAATTTCCATCCTAGGAAGATTGCCCAAGGCCAGAATGGGTGCACACGAATTTTGCGACCTTGTTTATTAGAAAGGGTTGTCACTTTAAATGCAAATTTACATTGTTATATTCTTTGTAATTGCAGTAGTTGCAAATAAAATTTGAAAATGTTCTAAATGAGATTATGGTATCTTTCAAAGTACTTCTGAAGTGTACACTGGGCAGGAAAAACCTTGTAAAGCGTAAGCAGTGTCAGGTGTTCAAACTGAAGAGTGAAGACTAGGTTAAATTAAATGGCTTGTCTGCTTGATGCCTTTTGCTTCCAGTTTTTATTTGCAAAATACAGTAGAAAAGCAACAATAAGAAAGCAGTAGTTGCATTCAGCAGGCTTTCAAGCCAGGTACAGCACTGGTGAGAGAAATGCTTGAAGAGTCACCAGACTCCTTGTTTTTGAGTAGGCAATATGAATGCCAAACTTAGATTGTTCTGCCAGAACAATTCATAGTGAACTTCTGCTGTTGTTCAAAGTTGGGAAGTGATTATAGTTAGGAGGTGTGATTGATAAGAGCACTGAGGGGTTGGAGGGGTGTGTTCTGACTACTGATCCCTACATTTTACTATACTTGCAAGATGTGAATGCGCAGAAGTGATTAAAAACAAATAAAGAAGAATCATGTCCCTGGTCTGAACACTGAAGTATTCTTGAAGATTTAAGCTGACACCTGGGATTACACTGCAAGTCTGCAAACCAAGGATAATTCTATTGAGCTAGCAAAGGCTATATCTAATACTTCTTCAAATGTGGCTCTCCTGTGTAGGCAAGGTAACTTAATAGAAGCTGTGAGGAGAAGAATTGCAGTGGTATTGGAAATCTTCATTATGAGAGGAAGGCATGCTGATACTTTCTCTCTTAGAAAATTCAGCTGTATAGTTGTGCATCATTTTACAGCACCTTCCAAGACATGCATAAATGTGGCTGGGGAGGTATTTTAAGAGCTTCACACAACTGAAACCACCAGTTGCAGATGCACAAGTATTTTGAGTGTTCCTACATTATTGAATTGCTGGTCGGTCTATCGTGGGGTGCGTCTATTAATAACCATTTTTTAATAACAATTCGAATTGTTGTTTGATGATTGACTAACTCTCTCTTGAATAACAGTTACGGGGGGGGGGGTAAAACTTCCCAGGAAGAAGCAGCATTTTGCACTTGCTGTTACATACGCCTTGTTTTTTGATGGTGCTTAGAAATGAATTCAGCCAATTTTGTACCTGTCTCTTCTGAAACTCTGGACTAGTAAGTGAAAAGCAAGAAGTCCTGGAAAGAAAAACTGCTTTGCTGCCACATGCTGTGTTTAATAGCAGTCCAAGAATGATTTGGAAGCATTTAGTATCATTTCAATGTGACTAGGGTTTTTTTTTTCTGTGCTTTTGCTCTCACACTCCTTTTTGCAGCCTCTTGTTCTGGATCAGAATAGGCTCATGCACAGCTGGACTGTCCACTCAAGCAAGGATGCTGCAAATGCCTCCAGGGCTTGCAGAAGCCACTTCCAAGGGGAAAACGAATTGGAATTGACTAGAATATGCAGTGAAACTGGCTCCTTCTGGCCCAACTTGTGTACGGATATGGGATGCCTTAAGTTGCTATTAGTAGTGGGAAGGACCATGAATTGCATTTAGGGCAGATAGACACTACTTGTTGAAATATGGGATAAATTTGCAGTAGATAAGTGTAGGCAAAAGAAATGAGTTCCAAAAATGGGATAATTTTTTTTTGTGTGAAATGATTTAATCTCCTGTGCCACCCCTCTCCCTGCCCCCAAATGTTAACAGTGCTTGATTAATATTAAAGGAAATGTCACTTTTTTCCTAGTCTGATGCTGGCTGACTAGGAAGTTACACTTGTGCAAAACCTGGTAAACCCTCTGTAAATCGCCTGTGCCTTATAAGTGAGGAAAAAAACATCAGCTGTAGAGGAAGAGTAGGCTTTTTCCAATGGCCGGGTGCAATTCCAGACCACACTCCAGCAGGGGGAAGCAGGGGCATGGATTTCTTCGGAGTCTTCCAGGGGATACCTAGTGTGCTTTTGAGCTGTAGGTTTGGTTTTGGTTTCTCCCTTTCTGGAGGGGGGAAGGCATAGATGGAGGTTTCTTTTATCCAATTATTTTCTTTTAAAGAAACTGTACCATTACATATGCATACTCCTATTTTTATGTCTGTATTTTTATGCATACCCCTACATCTGTGTTTTTTTTTTTTCCAAACTCCTTGCTGACTCTTCATTTTAAAACTGTGGAAGGACCACATTATTTCAATTATTATTATTATTTATTTAAAAATAAAAACCTGGCAGAGAAAGAAAGGCAGAGCTTCCATTTGTGTCAAGAATCAGGATGTTAATGGGTCCCTTTTGAGCCTTAAATGTCGTTTTGCATTAGTTTTTGGAAAAGTATTTGCATACAATGGATTTTGTGGAAGTATATCTGACTCAGCTGTATTTTAAGCTTTTCCAAGTGAGATGTGTTAAGTGATTCTACCATGAGGATGCCCACACATCAAAGAGCTGATCCACAGGGTACCTAGTGTGCCTTGTGGCCACGTGAGTTCTAGATTCTGTTCAGAGACGTTTAAAAATGCCCCCATTGGCACCTTTAAAATCTGCGCTCTCTTTTCTTAGGGTTTGTTGAAGGCTTGGCAGAGCACCTGGGTGTGGATTAACGTTTGAGCGTGTGCTTAAACTCATTTCAATTCAGCAAGGTAAGCTGGTGCTTAGCTGGCTGTGCTGTGTTGGGGCCATAGCAAGCAGAGGAACAAATCAAAGAGAGAACTTTGGGTGACTCGTGTTCAGCACTGAACTTTGGAGGGGACCAAATTTATATATGCTACACATCTGGGTGATGTTTGTGGCTTGCACTTAATCTCTTTTGTGTCAGTGTTTTGTGTTAAGATGCAGTTTGCAAATCTGGTGAATTAAAATGTCCACACAAATACTATGTTGTTGGTAGAACTAATTTTCTGAAAGGTTGTTTATATTTATCATTCAGTTAAATAACAGAACAGTTACAGGCAATGTAACTATTAATAAACTTTTAATAACTATTATTAACTAATGTGACTGTTAATAAATCTAATAAACACAGCTGATTGTAAAGATGACAATAATATTTTTAAAGCCAAATTGCTTACACTGTACTTAGAGTTTAATTTCAAATATATGCTGATTCAGGAAGCATTTTCAACCTTTCACTGTTTATAAGCCTTCCATGTATATGCTCTAATAATTTAGCAGAGAAAACTTTACAGTTATGTTGCGTATGGGGAATTTAATGGCACTAAGGAGACTGCACAGGCCACCTTGAATGAGTGTTTTTAATTCATCCAGCTTTAAGGTATGAGTGATTTCCTTTTTGTGCAAGCAGCATAGCTGGCTGCTTCATGGCATAAAGCTGGAGGCATTCTGGGGAGAAACTGTAGAAAAGTTGGACATCTTGTTGGGTATCTTGTGTGGAGTAGTCTTTGAGCTGGAGAGCCCCAATGCCAGCAGAGCATTACTGGTCCTACACAGGGCAGTGTGGATCACCCAGATATGGCTTTTGGCTTTGCTTGACCATGGTTATTAGATGCTCCAAAGGCTAGGCTGGTATCAGGGTGCCTTTAACTTAAGGTAACTGAAAATTAAATGCTGCCCTTGCTGTGAACAGTTGTCCTGGCTTTTAGGCATAGTTTTCCATCACTGGAGTTGTTCATCTGTATGCCACAGATGCGGCATCTTTTGCAGCCTTTATACCCCATCAAGCCTCTGTGCTCTCTGGTGGATACACACCCAAGCATATGGAGGGATCGTAATGAGGCTATACATACCAATATGTTAGGCTGATGCTTCCTGCAGTTGGGAAATGAGATAGCAGTGACAGCAGGAACTTTGCCTTCATATCTCCAAACATCCATACTGAGATGGCCAGATTTATTTACGTGCCATCCTCCCATTGAGGAGATGCTTTGGGAGCAGGAGGTGTGGAAGGCCAGTGGTATATTGCTTATCAAGTGTTTCATTTTTTCCTTCCCAGCACACAACCCTTTCTCTGTGCTCAGATGACAGCTATGGAATTTGTGGTTTCTAATGTATGCGTGTGCAGTAAATTAAACTCAAATTGAATGACCAATTTCCTTACAGCTGAAGCTCCATTAATTACTATGTGTAAATCACATTAGCTGAGATTAGATTATAATGGCTATAAAATAGACAGTGTCTATGACAGGGTGGCAAGATTTGGAGGCCCAGGTGACAATCACTTTGGTCACTTGAAATGAGCAGATGAAATGTGATAGTCCTTGTTTCATTTTGCACCCTGCTGTTGGTCTACCCATGTTGCCCAGCTGTGCAGGCCCCTCCAAATCAGTTCCAGTGCAGCAGAGCCTGTTGCTCTCCTCGTCCTGTACAGGGCACGGATGGCAGCTTCCCATGGTGAGGCAATTTTAGCAATCCTCTGTACATTATTAGCTTCTCTTACACATCACATGGCAGAAGGGCCTGCTGTATAGAGGTACTTCTTCTTAAAGTTATGAGGATTTACTCTTTGCAGTTAACTTCCTCACATAAGGTTTTATCTTGGTTGTATCTTTTTATGGTTCCCCCTGATGTAGATTTGTTAGGTGTATTTGAGCCTTTTTTTTCCTCCTTTATTGCTGTTGGGACTGAACAGCTCATTCAGATGATGAAAAGCTGCCCCATTATATATTATATTCAAATTCACATTTAGTATATAGTATGTACTCTAATACTTACTGATGATTTAAAATATGGAGACTTCTATACACAAGCTCTTCATTTCTTAGCAAAAACTGCCCATCTCTTAGCAAGCTTATAAGACTCAGAGGTGATCAGGCAGTCGGGTGCAAGTGTCCCATGTCACCTACTTATCCCCCACCCTTCTCCTCCCTATGCACCCCTCTCTTCCTGAGGCCCTCTGCCCCTGGTTCCCAGTGAACAGGGCGTGGGCTATTTTGAGTGAGTGAAGAACCTCTTGGACTGTTGCCACTGCTGCCTGGTAGCCATGGAAGTCAGGATGATGGCACCCCTCACCTGAAGGATTGTCCCTTTTGGAAAAGGGTGTTGTTGGGAGGTGGCTGGGTGATGCTCCTCATGTGATGATGTCCCCTCTGCAGTGTACCAGAGCTGGCTCTGCCAGGCACACAGCAATGGCCGGTGCTGTAGTGAGCAGTGTGGAAGTAATGAGCAAGACCAGCATTAAAGGTAAGAGAGGGATAGATGGTGAGGCCAGGGAGGCCATCTTCATTATGAGCTCAATAGAAGCAGAAGTCTTAAAAGAGAAATAATCAGGATGAAAGCAACTTACTTTGTCCAGTCTGTTGCCTCCTTGCAATCTCATTGCCTCTGACCTTTTATTCCAAAAAGCTGTTGATGGAGATGCCTTGTGTGGTGCCTGCAAGATGTCACCAGGACCTCAGTGCCAGGCAGCAGCCATGGGTCAGCACGAGCTGCCCTGCCAGCTCTGCCCACTGCAGCATTTTCCGTGCTTGCTGCTAAAAGCCAATTAAAACAAAAAATAGAGCAATATTGTTCAAATCCCAACATCGCTTAAAAGGGAACATGGCCCTCTCGGTCAAATGTGAACCTGGGAGATGCACAGGACTGACAGCAATTAATCACCGCACTGCTTTGAATCTTTATGTGAGTGCTCAGCATTAAATATTGCAATGACACCAACGTGGAGGCTGACAACATCCTTTGTAATCCTGGCCTCTGTAGGTGTCAGGTTGTAGGCTGGGCTTACATAAAATAACTCAGCTTGTTAAATACTTACATAAAATAACTCAGCTTGTTAAATACAGGCAAGGCTTTTTGGCACGCATATCATGCCAGCCTCAAAAATGATGGAAGAGTCAAAATAGTAGAGGATGGGACATATAATGGAAAGCCTAAAATCAAACCTTTTATTTCAAAAACATCACTGCTAAACTTAGGGAGGTTATATGATTTCTGAAGTTTAGTGTGTGAGCAATTAATCAGCTACCTCAGGTAATGACTGGGAAGTGTATTTTGGTTCTGTTGGATGCTTTTACCTTTTTTCTGTTGTCAACTATTCCACGGCTGGGTAGAAAATTTGTCCCATCTCTGACATATAGCAGAGGCCACTTGTAAAGTTTTAATCTCCTTTGCTAGCTCAACTAGTTGCTCATCTGTGACAGGATCCAACAACTCTCTGCAGACTTACATGTGGATGAAAGACAACAGAACCTGCCCTGGGATTCTGGATTTCACGTGACTTTGGGGCTAAACTAAAGTACTTCCCCCACCTCCCAATTAAACAAAATTTAGACACAAATCATTCTTAGAAGCTGAGTAAATGATGAGTCCTTGACATATTTCTATCTCTGATAGAATGTTATTGCTTTAAAGAAAAATGGTGTATGGACAAATGATGTAGCTGGTGTCAGAGTTGTTAGCGAGGTGAACATGTGCCTAGGCACCCCTGCTCCCTGGGTGGCTGCACAGCCGCATTGCACTCCAGTGACAGAACATCCCTGCTCCCTGGGTCTGCTTGAGGGCATCACAACCATCGTCATCGTGCTTGGGCTCCCTGTGTCTCTCACAGCCATCACTGACCTCTAATGTGTTTATGGAGAAGGGTCTCTATTGCCTCCAGCTTGGGGATATACTCGGTGTACCCTGGGTAGAATCTGGTGTTTACAACCAGTGTTGGATGTGACATTTTGACATACAGACAGAGAAGAGTCGCCTGTGCATGTGCTCATGCATCAGGTTTTTGGGAAATTTCTAAATCCATGCTCATCACTGAAGTGCCCTCTTCCGTCCAGGCCCCCCATCTCTACCACAAGTGAAAAGCCATGTCATGTGAACCCTTTGTTCCCTTGGCTCTGAATGGTTTGGCTGCCAGGGAGGGTCTGCCGCTCCTTGGTTGTAGAAGCAGATGCTGTGTGGGGAAGTTTCTCTACTGAGTGTGTATGCAAATAAGACACAGCTCCTGACTGCTGATGGCTATCCAATTCCCTGGCTAATTAAAATCCATAAACTGCGCTGGCATATGTAATTTAACAAACAGCTACGCTATAGTATGACTATGTATGTGTATTGACTAAAAATAGCACTTGCCACGAGAAAAAAAAAAAAAAAAAAGAGATAATTGCAGTGAATTTGGATAGCAACTGATTTTGGTTTTTCCATTAAATTAAGGAACAGGAGTATGCATACATAAAGAGACATATCTTCACTGCTCTTTTAGCTGCGGAGAAAAGTGAAATCTACTGGACTTGGACATTTGTATAACATTTTATTGCATGAAATTGCTATTAATGTCCTCCTGTCTGATGAGTTCTGCTTGAGGTTGGCAGCGGCGCCCACCCCAGCTAGTGAAGATGCAGCGCTTCTCTGGCAGGAGTCGGGAGGTGGCACCATCGCACCTCCTCTTCCCCTGTTTCTGATGTGCGAGCAAGTGTTCAGCCTGGGGCAGAGAGGCTTTCAGCGTGACATGGCTGTGCTGGGGCTGCTGGGGAGGACCTGCGGTGGAAGCAGTTTCCTCCTTGCTGCAGGCATTAGTATTTTGAGACCAAATTTTTGGAACTGAATCCCTGGCTGGGAATGGCTTCCTTGGCCTTCATCCCCCTCAGGCGTGGTGTGTGTCAGCTCTTATCACCACCTAGCATCTTCAGCGCTATGTCCTCCAGGACTTCTGTGCTAACATGCTCTCAGAAGCACCGTATTTTTCAGGGTGGGAAAAACAAAAAGCAGAATAGCATCTGCTTTCCTATTGCCGGAGTAGTTTTCCAGACCTGAGAGAGGAGAGTGTGTGATCCTGCCCTGGCCTGAGGGGCACAGCATGCGCTGTGGCTGCAGGGGAGGGTGAAGAGCCCTGTTTGATGATGCTCTCCTCTGCCAAACAGCTCTCCATCGATTCGCTTTTAATGGCGCTGTGCAGCAACCCCAGCAGCTCAGTCTTTGTGTCTGTACAGCAGGGCCAAGCACACAGGGAAGCAAAGCATGGGCACCTGCATCTCCCGTGTGCTCATTAACAAAATCTAGTGTTACCTTGAGCAGGAATGGGATTTGCTGGCCAGGCTCTCCTTCTGCCAAGCAGAGAGCTGCTGGCTGCTGCTGGCTGTAGGGGTTTAATTGGTGAAGTGCCATGGGAGGCCCTGGCATGGAAGTGGCTGCAAAAACAGCAGAGTAATCCAAGGAACAAAACCCCTCACCTGAAGGATTTCTTTTAATTACTGCTCAGACCCAGTTACCTCTAGTGCTGGAAGTTAGGCTGTTTGAGCCAAGCTATCTGAGAAAGATGCTCAAAATAAGAAATGCTTATATTGCTGCCACAGTGACTTTATTGAGCTGTTCATTGAATTTGTTATTGTACGAGACAGATTCCTTTTGTTTGTAAGATGAAAGCACCTTTTGTGCCGTAGCCTGTGCTCTGGGCATGGAAAGGAAATGGGCTATGTCTGCTGCAAGGTCACCCCAGGGTCTGCCCCGGATGACCTGAAGGAAGCATGGTGCTGGTTATGCCTGATGGCAGTTAACAGTACCTGTGTGTGTGGGAAATGTACTGGCTGCATGAAAACCCTTTCGCTGTGTATCATTGTCATCCTTACAAGAAAAAGATGATGTTCCAGTGCGTTGTCTCACAGTTCTGGTGCACACTCAGAGAAGAGTTTCTAATTCAGCCTTTCACCTTTGTCAGCCACTTCTCAGGTAAATAGCAGCAGAAAGTCATGCAAAAAGCTAATCCTGCATTCTTTCCATGGAACGAGATGTGACAATTGCCATCCATTTCAGCAAGCTTCTCTGGAACAAGCCCCTCTGGAACTTGCCCCTCTGCTCATCATCTGCTGAGTTAGCACTGAACAAAGATGCTGGGCCATGTCATGCCACAGCGGTGTGTCTATTCTCATTGGAAAAGCCTCCAGAGACTCTAATTTGGGAGCCAGTGGGAGCAACATTTGCCAGTGCAGAGGCCCAAGGCAGGCATCATGTTCCTGTGGGACCATCCCTCTGCTGCTGCTTTCCTTTCACAGCAGCATTTGCCAGGTTGCCAACAGCAGGGGAAGCCTCCAGCTGCACCCAAGTGCTGAATGGTGAGGCTGTTACCCCACAGGGTGACATATACAAGGCTGGAAGTGGGGTCATGGGATGGAGGGAAGAGTGGGGTCTTCCCCCTGCACCCTGCAGTTTTCCCTGAACCCATGACACCTTTGTAGCACCCTAGCCACCTCTCTGAGGGATGCAAATACTGCACCAGGGCAGCACCATGCAACTGGAGCAGGTGCTGGGTTCACTGGTGTGAGCAGGAGCCTGGCAGCTCTCACTCTGCCCCAGCAGATTGCCATGCACTGGGTCTCAAGGGGTTACATCAGAAAGCAGTTGCATATAAGTAAGTTAGTGTGTTACACCCCAGCTTGCATCCATGCAACCTCTTTGCTCTGGACCTGGATGCGCATCACTGTTTTAGCATCACTGCTGATGCTGGACGGTCAGAGGTGGTCCATGGCCAGTCACCTCAGTTGCATAAACTAACATAAAAAATGGTCACGTGTGTCAAGCATCTTAACCAAGAGGGGTGAATAAGATTTCTTTGTTTCTTGGCTGCTGCAGGTTGCTTTGGTGTTCCAGAGTTTTGGCTACAACTTATTGTACTTCATCCTACCTGCCTTCTTTGGGTGCAGGAGATTTTGCCCAGGCACTCAGCCTTTTGGATGCAGTTGCTCTTGGATTTTTTTGCTTGAGAGGAACTCAGAAGGGAAGGGAGAAGGCATGATTTCTGCAGCCCAAGGGGTTATTTCTTTTATCACTAAGGATGCTGTGTGACTTTATTGCCTTTCTGAGCTCTTTAACACAGTAATAAACGAGCCGTTAAAATATTTTAAAATCAATAAATGTAATAAAGAACCAAGCAAATTACAAAGCCACTCCTGATGTTTAGTGATTTAGGAAATAATCATGTCCTCAAGCGAGCAGTGAGTGGGCCGAGGAGGTCGCAGGGTGACCTTGCAAGGACTGCTGCACAAGGGGATGGAAGAAGCAGAGCAGGTCGAGCCTGTCTCAGGGCTAAAGGAGGCTGTGGGGTGGCCAGGGGTGCAGGCTGGGCTGGGTGGAGGTCTGAACAGGCTGGGAGCTCTGCCCTATCACCTCTTGCCCTTCCAGGCTGCTGCCAAGCTTTGATTTGGGAGTTTCCCTTTGCCTGGAGCATGGATTTAATTTCCAGCTCAGCCTCCTGAGCAGGTTGCTGGAGCGCATCAGTATGACTCTGCAGCTTTAGTCAAATCTAGCAGCGTGCCCAAGTGAAAGGAGACCTCCAGAGCTGGGCTGGGTAGGAAGGGACTGGTGGGTGCTGTGGGGTCCCAGCAGGCTGGGGATTTCTTGCTTGTTGCTATTCCACCTTGCCTCTGTTGCTGGGCATGTGGGATGGAGCTGGGGTGCGAATGGGGAGTCGTGACAGCCAGGGCTGGAATCACAGCCCTTCTCACCACTTTATTCACAGGTTCATGTGTCTAAAATGACTTCTCAGCAGCTGTCCTCCCTGGAGACCCGCTTCCTTGAAAGATGATACCGCTCTTGTAATTAAGGTAATTGTTTAAATTCATTCCCTTAAACTGGACCCCATCATAACTTAACCAACTGTAACTACACAATCATGGGGGGGGTTGGAGAAGGTCAGGGCCGGTGTCAGGAGATTGATTCAGCACCTAGGAAGATTTGTAGGTAAAAATCTTGTTAAGCTGAAACGCCTAATAAAGATGCAGGGAAATATCACATACAGGGCATAACCCAAGCAGGCAGCTGCCCTAAAAGACCTGTTACTGCCTTGTGGATGGGGATGACTGATAGGCTGAACGTTGCCCCTGCAGCCAGACATTTGCTGATGGTAGAAAGAAGTGCTCCAAGCTTCCCCCCAAAGGCCCAAATACCAGGTAGGGCTACGCATGTTTTGACTGTTTTGGGATATTTAATTTCCTTTTTCACTCATCCTGAATGCTTTCTGATTTCATGGAAATCTGAAGGTAATTGAATATAATTGTTCAAAGAATTGAGTTAGTTAAATTATAGGGTAATGCTTGAAGTGAAATTACAATTTGTGGGTGTTTATTAATACTGGTAGTAGATGGAGAGTGGTGGTAGAGTGCTGTGTGCCATCCCACCATGTGTGGAGCTGCAGGGTTGGGTATGCTGGGGAATCAACAGCTGGGGAGGGATGATGGCATGAGGTCAGGATCTGGCATGGTCGTGTGTATTTGACAAACCTCTGGGATGCTTGTCCTTCCCCAGGAGCCCCAGCCACACATAGATTTATCCTTTACCTGAAACAGCTCCTCTCTTATGTAGCCCAAGGTCTGGAAATGAGCCATTTGAGTTCGTGGTAGATGTAAATACTTTGAACCGTTCCCCTGGTGCTATTTCATCCTCCCTGGCTTTTGGCCATAATATAAGCTCTCCCCCAGACCAGCTGTATGCTTTAAACCAAAATTCAAGACTCTTTACTTAAACTTTTAATTCAAGGCTGCCAAATAAGCACTGCAAAGAGCATGGTCCAAGGAACCCTGCAGTCCTTAACTGAGCAAAACTTACTCCTAGACCTGCAAAATTATGTATGGTGTTAACAAGAGCAGTGACAAAAAAGAAACATTTCCAGTCCCCTCCTCAACACTTTGCTCCCTCTTGCATTGTATTACTATCATATTTTTTGTGAGAAGGCACAGCTGATACTGCCGTGCTGTGTTATTGTGCCAGCCCTCCCATGCTAGATGGCATTGGTAACGTGGTGTGACACAACCAACAGTGCTGGCTGTGACAGTTCACAGCAGCAGCGCAACCACTGGGACAGTGTAAAATGACAGGGATAGTTAAGGCTCCTGCTCAAAATACTAAGTAAAGGAGGAGAGAGGCTTTTTAAAAGTTCCTGTCATGATTTTTCTTAATCACTAATACTTCCCCCCATTTATCCTATTAGGGAACTTAAATCAGGAATTTGCACAGTGCTGCAGTTCCTTAGTCAGGTATGGGAATCCATGAGTGCTGGTCCACTGACCTTGAGTTTACCAAAATAAAAAGAGGGAAAGAGGAGCATTACGGGTCCTTGCTGGTGTAAAGGCTGGGCTGAGGAATGCTTGTGTACTCCCTTACCAGGTGTGCTTGTGAAAACCATGGTTGTTCCAATTCTGTGCTGATAATACACTTTTTTTCACACCTACAATGTCTGTCAAGATCATAGTAAAGCAAACAAAAAGGTAAGGAAGGGAAAAAGATGCCAAACTTTAATTGTTTTTCTTTTCTTTTGTTAAACTTACAAAGCTTTTCTTTAGACATGGCTATAAGAAAGAAATGAGCACTGCAAGTGTTCTTCTGACCATATTGCACTTGCAGGGGACTGATGGTGTAAACTTGAGCATCCCACCTTGCTTACAGTCACTGGTGGGCAGGTGCTTGCCCTCCTCCCTGCTGCCAGGGAAGGGCACCAGCAAAACCTCATCTTTTTTTGGTACAAATGGTCCAGATCTGGTGTTTCTTGCTTTTCTGTTCTTCCTCAGTAAATAGAACAGGCTGAATGCTCATCTCAGCTTCTGTAGTGACAAGTTAAAAGTAACTCTCCTAAAACCTGTAAAGCCAGGTTAGCACAAAATCAGTGTGGACAAACCATGGACCTAGCAAAGCCAATGACTGTGGCTGCAGGCCGCCTATCTGGTGAGGTATTCACGGCACTGGAATGTGATAAATACTGAAAAGCAGTGTATGTGACCATGTGAAGTGGGCAGCGGGGAGCTGCGCAGCACTGGCAAGCAATTGCGACAAACCCTTTGCTGGGATAATTTGATCTAGCACAGTCAATGGAGCATGGCAGGATTATGTTGATCATTATTTATTATAAGTATTGCACTTTTTTTTTTTCTGTTGTTTTTTTTTTTTTTTTTTTTTTTTTTTTTGATGGCAAGAGCTCCTAATGTTGTTCTAAATAACAGAAGACCTAGTGCCTTCTTTCGGTGATGAGTGACTGGAAATGCAATGAAAAGCTGCTCCCACATCCTGCCCAAATACCATGGCGTAGCTGCAATAACTGATATTTCTACCTATTATGGATATCGTTGCCTGGCCATACCTGTAAAATTATCCAACACAGCAGACTCTCTGTGTTTGTGCACAGGTGTGTGCACACATGCAGAGTGTTGCTGGCAAAGATATCCCAAGCACTATTCCCCTGTTTTCCATGTAAATTATCCAAAATTAAGTGACTGGTCTTTCCCACCCATGGCATCATGTAAGCTCAGCATCTGGCCGGGCTGCTGCAGGAGCGGGACAAAGGGCTGATGCTACAGTCCGGTTTCCATGGCAACAGAGGAGGGGTAGCGAAACCAGAAATGTTGCAAACACCCCTTCTGCTCATTGCAACCCAATGCACGGTATTGCGAAAGATGCTGCTTTTGAGGGGGGCTGTGGGCAGGAGGGAAGAGTCCAAATGTCTTTACCTTTCAACTTGCGGAGTTCCTGAAATAAACAGAAATGGCAATTTTTCTTCTCGGTGTAGCTGTGAAGAGAAAGGAGACCCGGTGCGCAGGCCTCGTTTTCTGCGTGTAAAATGTGTGTGTTCTTTAAAAGGCAGTGGTTGGCTGCTTTCCGGACATGATGTGGTTGAAGCTGTCATCGTAATGGAAATTCATTGCTGTAGCTATGGTAAATCGAGTTTTCTGCCTGTGCTGAATGCATTAGTCTAATGAGATGTTTGCAGCTGGAGAGCTGAGCTGCTGGAGACTTGCACTGTGCTAAGAGACAGGGAGAAGATGGCTTTTGCCAGGGTCTGTGTGACTGTGCTGAAAGTCCTCTGCCCTTTGGGTCCCAATGCCCAGGCTCTCTAAAGACACTGCTCAGTGTTTTAACCTAAGCAATAGGTAAGGGGAAAGCATGCTTCTTCTTCTCTGCCTGATGTTTGTCATTGAGCTTTGTTGGAGCAGTTCTCATTCTGTGCGTCTGTATGGTAACTTTGCAGCTCCTCAGTTGGGGACCCTCTTCACCAAAGCACACCTTTCCTTACCCCTGGGAGCAGTTTGTGTGAGGAGAGGGGCAGCAGATCAGTGTGTGCTGCCTGCACGGCAGTGGGAGTGTGTGTGTGTGTATGTGTGCACCAGTTGATGAAGACTTCTGACTACAGAGCACTCTGCATACAGAGCAGCTTCAGGCTTTTCCAAATCTGAGTCTAAGCAGGGATGTTTTTGCTGCCAGGTAAATGCATCTTCCATTTTACGATCAAGCTATTTCACAATGTTTGCAAGCAGGTAGTATTTATGTCAGAGATTTTGAGTTTTGGATAGTTCATAGAGCACTGAGTTCAATTATAATCTTGTGTCTTTAAAACAGATGCTAAGTTGAATTTTTAATCCTTCTCTGAAAACTGTAAGAAGAGAGTACTGTTTATATGCTGTGTTTTTCCTTCAAGACTAACAGCAGCTAGCTTGTGAGAGATGCCAAGGAGCATACTTTAGCAGAGTTGTTTCTCTTTTCAGGTGTCTTAAAGGTAACTTTGAGAGAAGACAGAGCACGGGGATGAAATGTGTACGAGTGCCTGGCTAGCCCAGCCGGTCCCTCCCTAGCTCCCCAAGCCTCCGACGCTGCCCCAGCCCACCGCTCACTGACAGAGGGTGAAGCCCGGCGTGGTTTAGTGAGTAATTCAGCCTTTGACATCTGGGCACTGTTTCCCTTTCCCTAGCTGGTGAATGGCTCTGAGTATTGGTTTTTTTGCCTCGGGTTTCTCTAACGGCAGTGGTCTGGAGAAAGAAGTTGCTTTTGGTTTTGGTGCATGTCAGGCTTCTGGAGGAATATAAAGTTAATCTGGCAAGGTGCAGAAGCAAAGTTGTTTGAATTCTCTGCTTGGAGGGGGATTGCTCTTTAATCCTTGGTTTATTTCAAGGGGCTTCTGAAGACATTTTGCTTAAGGATAGACCAAGAGCTTTTCAGATAGAATAAAGGCACAGAGTGAAATAGAAAGCACTTAAACTGGGGTTAAGTAGCAAATACTTCTAAAGCGTGGGGATGTTGCTATTTGTGAGAGCAGGAATGAAGTCTGAAAAGTGTCTTTGTGCTTCAGGAGTATTTACAGCATTCTTCACCACACTGTTCTGCCAGTCCCTGGTAGAGCTGAGCACACTGGGGGTACAAAGCAGTACAACTTCCTTGGCTCCATCCCCCTCTGACACTGGTTGAGGATATGGCTTGGAGATTTGTAAGTTCAAGTTTTGTGATCATATTTAGATGAGGTGTCTCCCAGTCACCTGTGGCTGCAGGTAGCTTTCTGTTTTAATTCAGATGTCACACTGATTTTCCTGCTGAGGCTTAGCCCTTCTGCCCCATCATAAAAGTTATTTAACCAAGTGCATATATTACTCTGATTAGAAAGGCTGGTGGGGGCACGAGGTTTTTAATGATGGAGTGTGGAAGAGGGACAAGAACAGCATCTACCAATGGAAAAAATACATTAACTGAATGAGATCAGAAACTCTGAAGAAGGTATAATGCAAGGAATGCTTTTTTTTGATATTTCTGTTTCATTTGTTGGAAGTGTTGAACTCGAGTGCTTGCCTGTGTTTTGTGGGGAAGAGCGGATAGAAAGAGGCAAGTTTCTTTCTCCGTCAATCAGCACCTTACTCTGAGGTTTCTCACCTGCTGGGAACACATGACTGTAGAGGTGCTTGATGGTGGCTGTGGTACCTAGAAAGAGCAAGTTCAGGAATGCTTTTCCCTCAGTCATTCCCTCAGCTCTGTGCTTGACACAAAAACTTGCTGTTTTGGCACATGCTGAAAAAAGTTTAAAAGAGAAACACCATGGAGCACCCCAACGTGGCACACCTGGACTTTTGAAGGCTGAGATTACAATCTGACCTTACACAGATGACCCTGATCACTTCTCTCCTTCAAATTTAAGGTAACATGGAAAGAAGGAAAAAGGCAAGAGAAGGCAGAGAGTTGTAGGGTGAAGTGAGAAAACAGGGTGTGGGATGCTTGGCTGTTCACAGCCTGGGAACAGGAGACAGGCCTGTCCTGCTGGGATGAGGCAGATGAGCAGAGGCTTGCTGCTGGGATGTGGGCCGCTCTCTGTGGGGACATGTCCATCCTCCTCATCCTTGGCCATGCCGGGACCTGCTGGCACCCTTGCAGGCTCCCCCAGAACCCAACTGTGGTGGAAGCTGACCCACGGTGGACAGCAGAAAAGCGATGAGTGAACCATTTCCTCAGCCTCAACACATCTCACTGGGTTCTGACCTGAGGTACCCAGGGGCTGCTTTACTGCTGCAGACTGAAATCACGACACTAAGGCTAACTAATATTCCCAGCATTAGTTTGAAAACATCTGAGGTACTTCAAGCAAGAGACCAAGGCTTGCTCTCCTCCTGCAAATAGTAGGGAAACCACACAAGCCTGGCAAATAAACACAAGGCATAAAAGCATGGTTTGGGTAAGGAAGACCTTCAGGAAATAGTGAGAATAAGACAGCGATGATTTCTGTTAGAAACGGAGTGAAGCAATAGGTTTACATTTGATAACACTGAAATCAGCAAAGCCCTCTTATCTTCAGAGGATGATAGTTCACTTTTGTAAAGTACATTCAGTGGCATTATGAGAAAAACCAAAATGAATGATAAGGAAAATATACCCTAATTCCCTAAAATCCTGCCCTACTTCTCTCCCTACAGCTTTAAAATGGTGCAAAGGAGGAGTCAGCTTTATTTACATAGAACACTCCCAGCTGAGTTCTCCAGCTGACCATTAAGAGCAGCTACAGTGTTTAACAGGTGATGGTCACCACCCAGCTCTCTGCAGTGAGAATGAACAATAATAGGTTTATTTATGCAAAGAAAACCTGCGCTCACCTTAAAGGAAACAAATGAATTATGTGTATTAATTCTGTTGTCACAAGATGCCTCACGAGGAATTGGTTTCCTGTGCAAAGGAATCAAAATTTTCTCTTTATTTTGCTGTATATTAAGAAAAGGAGATAATTCTAAAACATGTGTCAGGGGAATACACACTGCTCTGCCAAATGGAATCAGGATAAAGGGGTGTATTAAAAGTACTGGATAGATTTGCTATTGACTAATAAAATTTAAAATAATTTAGAATCTGAGCTAGCAACTTTGCACTGAATTTTTCTATTGGGAGTGGAGGAACTGACAAAAGAAAGGGTGATGTGCTGTGAAGGTGGGGTTAAAATTTACTAATTAAAGATCTAAGCTTCTGATATACTTATTTTTTAATAAAGCCTTATAAAGATGATGAAACTGTAAGTCATTTGTTAAGATTGACTGCTCCCTTTAGGAACTAGTGTAAATTTGGCCCAAATAAAGATTCGCCCGGAGGGAGCCTAGATGTGTAATTATATTCTGCTGAAGGATTAATAATTCCTCATGAACTGAACAGTTTGCTGTTGCCCTGCAGTTTATCCTGACCCTACAACCCCATCTTTAAAGGTAATTCTCACTGTACAGCAGAAATCGTGCTATAAATGCCAGACTTTTGCTCTCTGCCTGAGTTTGTTTCTGTGTTCAGTTTGGGTGTGTGATGCAAAGGGTCCCTGGTCAGCAGTGGGATACACCTCTGGATTCCTGCTCCTCTTACCTAGCATGCGTGTGGACGTTGGTGTTCTTGGCATTGGCAATGTCAGACAGAAAAAAAGCTGTCACAGGGTCCAGTTGTTGCTCTTTTCACTTCCAATGTTTACACACGTGGGGCTCCCAGGAGTATTGGCTGGCAAGTGTGACTGAAATTAAGCATTTGAAGTTGTGCCCTAAATTACTCTCGGTGCTCTGGTTACCATACTCCTCACAGAGGGCCTGTGCCTGCCTGCATCATGGCACACATGGTCCCTGGGTGCACAGGCAGGAGGGAATGGGGCTGCACTTGGTGCAGGGCAGGGGGTAGCCTAAGGTCTCACTCCTGGTGTGGAGGCAGCACTTGCCTTCTTGCCACCATGCTGCAGCTCCTGGGTGAATGCTCAGGAGATGGGCAGCTGGCTACAACCACCTGTAGCCCTACCCCAAATGCATATGAGTGTAGACACGTTTTTCTCAACATCTGGAACTGGTGATACACATAAAGTGGTGCCTGGCTCTGTACACCAGCTCCCACCTTGACCCCAGGGTGCTGGAGAGCAGCAACAGTTCAGCTGCTGGACCTCTGCTAGTACCTGTGCAAACCTTGCTTTCCCAGGGACAGCTGCAAAGGGTTAACCCCACAGCATGTGCAGTGATAGGCAATTCCTCACAGCATCCTCCATGATCTCAAGCAGCACAAGTAATTTATAAAAACTTAGCTATATCTCTCTTTGACACGTTCCTTGGGACACGACCATCGTGTATGTGCATACCTTTTCCCGAGGGACTGGTCTTCAAGAGCTGCTCTACCTCTCTGTTGTGTAAATACCTTTTCCTGATGCTTGTCTCCATCCTTCCATGCTTCTGCTCGTGTGTCAATGGTGTGAAGGGGGTACCACAGAATGTAGTGTGTTTTACTTGGTGAGAAGCGCAGAGAGGGTATGAGATGCATTCTACTTTCATCCTATCTTCCTGCAGGTGTCATGCACCTGAGGATTTCATAGAGTAGCTGTGAGTACTTTTGCTTTCAAAACTGTTTTAGATTTAATGGCAGGTGAGGACACTGTCTCCACACCTCAAGCCTTGCAGGGCAGGCTCCTGAGAGCCAGTTTCCCCACAGCCAACAGGGCTACCGGCAGGCTGCAATGAGCATGTCCTACAAGGAAGGTCTTCTCAAAACAGCTACCCAGAGGAAGATGCCACCCTGAGATATCTCTGAGCTGATCAGGCTAGCTTGCTGGCAGCAGTCTGCGAGGACTCTTGGTGATGGTGTGTGTTAGATCCCTGCCTCACAGTCCCTGGTGACCAAAAAGCCTCTAAGCAGCATTTGTCTTCAATGGTTTCTTCCTGCCAGGAAGAAACACCACAGGCAGGTAAGATTTTAACTCAAGTCCTTCTTTTGGGATGAGACAGTACTTGGACAGAAGAGATTTTGAAAGAGGAAGTGGTTACGGAAGAGGGGAAAGGGGAGCTCTGGGGTCTTAGCTGAGGACAAACCCATGGGGCAATATTAAGGACAGAGACTGTATGTATTTTTTGTCTCTGCTATAGTTTTTGTTTGGGTTTGAGCTGCCTCTATGCCTGGCCATCCCACACTGTCCTCACAGGCAACTAGGCAAGCATGGTGGTGGTACTGGCTGCTCTGTCTCAGCTCATACCTGGCCCTGCAGGGATGTGCCTGCCTGCCCCCACTGCTGTATCCTCAAGCTTGGGCAGACACACCAGCCTAGAGCTCGCACAGGGGTGCTGTAAAGACTTCAGTGGTTTGCTGGTGACTCCTATGGAAAAGCCCCACAGCATTCAATAATAATCATCCCAACAGAGTTCTGTGGATTCTAATGGTAGATAAAGCCTTTTGATATATGTATCTGCGCATTTCCATGAGCATGTATATGCATAGAAATTATCCTACTGAACTATGCAGTAGAGACAGAGAATTCTTGTTTTCCATCTGAAAGGATAAACAAGTGAACCAGTGCTACCTGATTTATTACCACTAGGAAGTAATGCCTTGTGGAGGATGCTCCCTTTTGACGTGGAGTCTTAAAAATCTTACACAGGCAACTGAAGGAGGACTTCAGTCATACCCTATCTGGTGCATTTTTAGGATCTCTTTACCATAGGCGGTGCCTTTCCTCTGCCTTGGAAAAGCACAGATGTGGTGAGGGCTCTTGTTTTGCAAATGCCCAGTGCAGCTTCTCAAGAGAACATCCATGAGAAGAAATAGCATAAAAGATCTCCGTCTGCTTCCTTGTGCCAAGTGTCTGGCATTTTTGGCGTCAGGAAAAGAGGGTATTGCAGTGGGTGGCTCATCTTTTCGACATGAGCAGATTCCCTAGAAGCATCTTGGGCAGCTGCTGAGGAGGTGGAAAGCAAGCGAGCAGGGATGGTGCACTGCCCTGCTCTGTCCCTGAGGGATCTGAGGGACTCCAGTGCCATCAGCAGGGAACAGCGGTGCAACAAACAGAGCTTCAGTGCGGATGAGTAGTAAACATGCACACAGAGTAAAAATTAATAGAGGAGAGGATGCCTTCAAGAAACTGTTTCTGATCATTATTTATGTTTATGTGGAGACTCAGTACCCTTTCCCCGGCTGCTTCAAAAAAAAAAAACGTTTATAGCATTTATCTCCTGATTTCATCTGGCAGCTTCCATCTATTTCCCTACAAACAATGAATGAGATGTGCCTAGTAACTGTCTCTTATGGCTCAGTAAATACTTGAATTTATTTGCATAGTAAGTCGGCCACGTTTATATTGTGTTCGCTAAATGCAGCAACACGAAGTACTACAGAGAGGAGGCTAGTCGGCCGTTAATGTGCCAAGGATTTATGTGAATGACTCCCTTTAACATTAATGGAAGTTATCTACACAAATCACCTTCCAGTGGGGGAATAGATCATAATGTATGTAAATACACATTACTCACTGCTGTTTAGTCATTCAAGAGGATGCTCAGCAACCAAAATACCGCTCTGGTGCTGATAATCAGTTTTCATTAAAATGTGGGAAGGGAGGGTGCTGCTCATGCAGGGTGTTGTGACACACCTGAGCTGGCACACAGTTGGAGGTGGCTGCAGTCCCTCAGGCTTCAGTGGGACATAGGGGAGAAAATCTGCAAGTTATGATGAAGTGGAACTGTGCTGTCCCTCAGAGGCAGGTTTTAATCTGAACTTGCCTTTCCTGCGGACCTCTGCTCCATTATCTTGGGTGCATGCATTATCCTGGGGCCAGGACGGGAAGCCTTGCCCTTGGCTTGCCAGCAGGAGCTGGAACTGGGACTAGACCTCCAAATCAGTTGTGTCCCCTCAACTAACTTGGCTGTGGGAGAGCAGTGAGGTGATAACCATGCTCCCAGCCCTCTGCCCATGCTGTCCTCCTTGCCAGCCCTCCACACACAGCCACAAAGCCCTGGGCAGTGCTGGGCGTCTTCTTTCTCCTACTGACCAGCAGAGACAGAAGCCAGGCAGGTGAACAACAAAAACCTGGTGGTAAGAGGGCAAGATCCAGGGGCATCTTGACCCTTGGATGGACACACATGGCACTGCTGCTCCACTGCTCAGGAGGTACCTCACAGGTCTGGTAGTCCAGGAATATTTGTCACTTGTGACTTTTTCCTTGACTGGATTTATTTGACATACATTAATGTGTTACGTTCCTCATGCGATTGTTGTAATTGTATCAGACCACTGAAGGTAAGCCTGTGCAAATATTTTCCCATCTCAGCACACAGACTTTTTGTGTGATGCTAAAGAAACCCCAGAAATCATAGCTCTGCTGTTCTTTACAGCTGACTAGATTAAAGCAGATTTGCTCTGAAACAAAAAAAATCAAGTGATTAGGCTAATGGGATTGATCACAATGTCACTAATTCAGCCTGCTTCCCACGCAGTCACAGCTACCTCCAAATCTCTGTCTGATTCTGGAGATGGCATTATATCAGTCAGTCCCACATCCTCACCAACCTGGCGGGGTACCCAGCATGCCTCACCCTGGACTCCGTGCTGAGCAACAAAATTGTCCCAGTGCCGTCTGGGAAAACCCACACCAGCAAAAATGCAGTTTTGCTGCTTCAAGGTGCTTAGGTGCCAGGGTGTTTTCTCTGTGAAGCTCATCTGGGTAGTCATGTCTCACCCATGCATGCACGGATGGGATGAGACATTCATGGACACAGATTTGTGTGTTTGCTTCTCAGGTGCATCTCAGGGTACCATACAGGAGACATAAAGTTGTGCTAGTGGCCCGTGCCAGCCCTCTGGGGTGGTTGGTTTTGAGCTGTGTAGTATGGAGGAGACTCCTGGGAGAAACCTTCAACTTCAGAGACATTTTTATTAACAAGAATATTAGAGATGGTAAAAATCCTGCAATCTCAGGTGTTTCAGAACTTATATTAAATTTACTTGCCGTGGTTGCTGCCTGTGATTTCTAATTAAATGAGTTTATTAAACTGGGAAGCAATATTGCAAAAATTATGATTGATCTTTTATCCTTACCCATTATTTTCACACACTTAGCAGTGGAAGTCTCTGTCAACAACAGGGACCAGCACTGCGCTGGCAAAGAAACTCAATTACTTGTCTTGCTGAAAAGAAAGATCTCTTCAGGTGAACTACCATTAACCTCCTGCTACAGGCTTTGTCTTTTCGTCAGCTTAGACTGCATGGAGCAAAAGGGTTTGTCCAGGGAAGGACTGATGTGATGCTTAGTGCTGGACTTGGCACTGTTAGATTAATCCCAGCGGTGGTGATCTTAAAGATATTCTCCAACCCAAATGATCCTATGATTCTATGATGCAGGTATTTATTTACTTGGGTAGGCAGGGAACTACCCTGTGCTGAGGGGGAAACAGGGTGGTCAGGTGTGCAGTCTGGAGGAAGGCACACAGGAACATCCTCCTCTGCAAAACAGGGAGAGCAGGACTGAGCGAAGCGTCTGGTGGGTGATTTATTCTAATTAATTTGGAAGCTGGGGAGTTCTCCCAACTCATTAATCTTTAGATTTGTGGATACAGAGGTCTATTGCATAGGCACAGACGGGAGGGGGTGATGAGCACATAGGAGCCCATCATCTTGCCTGGGTGAAGGCTTCAGAGCAGGTAGGGAGTCAGGAGTGGAAAGGTGTGAAGCTCCAACCCCATTCAAAGGTCCTTGGGGACTTGGGGCACAGCTTGGCTAGTGCTGCTGAGAATGAATCCCGCAGGAGATTGCACAGAAGGAGACTGTCCCCAGGGCCAAAGAAGGGGAGAGCTTGCCAGAGCAGGTGAAAATTGCCATGAGTGCTCACCTGTGTGCTTTAGACACAACAGGAGCCAGTTTTCTCGAAGATAAGGTGATATTGTAGAAACATGTGATATATAGCTCCAGTGGCAGCAGGGCTCTGCTTGCTCCTGAGCTATTCCTACCAATCAGTCATAGCATGTGGGTACACATCTAACAGTGAGGGCACTCGTGTCTGGTACTTTAAAAGATAAGTGAAAATAGAGAGGAACTAGAGCTGGAAACAGGGGTCTTGCCGTGCTCTCAGCCTGTGTCCCAGCCTGCAATGGCAAACTTAGTTATTGTTCCACTAAGAAGTGGTGCTAGTCAGAGGTATTTTAATGATTGCTGTTAGTAAGACTTGGAGACACGGTACTGCTTTTTATAATGCTTTTTGTTGTTTGGTTTTGGAACAGAGAGATAAATAGTGTAAATAAATAAATAAAGTCAGCCTCTGAAAAGGTCACATTTGCTTACAACTGCAGTCAATGTGCTGATTTCTTCTGCTGATTTTGAAACAGTGAAAAGTTTGTTGCTGAGGCCCTGTGGTGATCTAGAGAGGGCACGCCAGGCTGGTCAACACTGGGGTTTTAAAGTATCAGGAGAAAAATTATGTGCTGGGAAGGCCAGGAGAGCATGCTCTATAAGGGAACACAAAATTAGAGGAAAGTGGAAGGAAATGAGATAAGTAAACTGTGAGATTCCTCCAGATATTCAGGAAGCTCCAATTATCATGCGCTGTGGATGACTCTATGCCACAGCCCCCTGCAGGCTCCTTACAAGAGTGGAAGATCTCTCTGAATGAAGTAGTTAAAATTGTCTGTTCTCCAAGATGATAAAGGAACTAGGAAAGCCTGGGAGAAAAGCAGGATAAACTCCAAGTGGAGGAAATGGTTTCAGAAAAGAATTTGGGGCATAATGATGACACTGATGGTGTTGGATCCTGTACGAATTACAAGACAGGACATTAAATCTCATTTTGGTCTTTGAGGTGCTGAGGGAGGAGTTTGCACCATGGCACATCACCTGTTCCACTGTGGATATCTGAAACACACCTGTTTCACTGGCATTTAGAGACTGCCTTGGATTTCTGGGAGATACAAGGAACATTTCAATCTGCCATTTCCTTTCCTTTGCAATTTCACAGGGGTTTCATGAAGAGATACGTATTAATTGTCTCAAAACCCTTTCTGCCCCAAAGAGCTTATAACCTGCCCCTGAATGATGCGGTCACATACACCAAAAAAAAAGGCTTACCTCTTTCCAGTGTCCCCATCCCCTATGCAGGAGCAGGCAGGGTGAACTGTGGCCTGCAGATATTTTATCTCACAGTCACTACTTCTCACTGGCAGAAGAAAGGGATTAAAAGCCGTTGTTGAACAATTTTGAGTGATTCTGCAAGGGAGAGAGGTGCTGGGACATGGAAGTTCTTATGAAGGCTTCTGGGTTAGGGAGATTTGTGGGATGGGGGAGCAGAGCAGACCCCTGCTTCCTGACTGTGGCTCACAGGCACCCTGGCTCTTCTCACTAAGTGCCTGCTGTGCTCCGGTCTCCCTTCCTAGAGGAAAAGCAGATGCCATCAGTCATGACTGTGTGTGTCTTCTCTAATGATTCACATTCTGGGAGAGCCCTCAGACACTGAGTGGCTCCCAGAGCCCCCCTGCCACCAAGAGTGAAAACTTCTGTGCTATATCAGAATATGGTGCAGTGAGTAGCTCTTGTTAGTTATTAGGCTCAGGCTGCTGTGTGCCTCAGCCTGCGCATGGTGACATTTCTTCCTTGGCAGCGCCAGGTATTTCCATAGAGCCGTGATGACTTGTCTTAGCTACTCAAATTGTTGTCCCAATTAGTTAGAAGAAATGTAGCCAGGAATGGAAGACATTGCCATTCTCTGCTAGAAATCTCTTGCCAGTTTTGTGATCCAGACGTAGAAAATAGGAAAATAACGACATCTCAAGAACCAGTAAGCAATTCAGTGTGCTGTGGGGAAAAAAAAAGCCGTATGTAGGGGTGAGTGCACAACACAAGCTCTTCTCTGGCCCTACAAAGTGCTGTTTGGAGGCTTAAGCTGGACTGCAACACTGTTTACACCTTCTGCTAGTGCTCTACGTTAGCCTCACCAGTTAGTGCTGGAATTACACAGGGACCAAACTCTAACTAGTTTCCATAACATGCCTGAAAGCTTTCCGTTAGTTGCCCTCGGAGCTGGTTTGGAAGTGTGCTTTCTACTGACAGGCACTTGCAAGCAAAAGCTGACTGAAAAGCCGTTCAATGGGACCTTTCAGCTGGGGTGTAGCTTTTTAAAGAGCAGCACAAACAGATATTTAATCAGCACAATTTTGCAATATCTATTGCCCAAGGTATGCAGATGATGAAACACAAACCATCTGGAGTTTCAAGGTGATGAAAATAGAGTTGTTGCCAAATGCAATGTAAAACTCACCAAGAAAATAGGAAATGTTGGCTTGTTGGAGGGGGAGATGGATCGAAACAGCTCTGAAAAATGAAGGCTATATGTTTATTTAGAAAATGAGTGACAGATATAATCAGACAGGGGCAGACTTTACTCTTAGGTGCCACACGCTTTAGTAAGCAGCCCATTAGCAAAGCTTTGCTCCCCAGTCACAGAGTCACATCTTGCTAACTTACCATGTGATGTTCCCACAATTCGTTCTTAGCACCAGGATACTTCGCAGTTTCCCAGCATGTTTTATTCCAGATGTGACAATTCTGCATTTTGAGAGCCACCTGCAGCCTCTCTCAAAGGCAGACCCAGCACCCAGACAGACGGCAAGCTTGTGAGTAGCCAGATCTTGTCTTCTCAATGAAGGGTGTTCAGGATAAAGTCACAGGTGAAGTCACACATGAAACACCACCACCAGCCTCTGCCAAACTGCCCAGTGGTCACTTAGTACCAGAGTTTTCCTTCTGGAGTGGGAAGCAGTGGCAGTGGGGTGACTGTCTACTTCCCAAGCAGTCCTGAGTAACACAGCAAGCTCTAGCAAGTGATGCACATGCTTTTCTTGTTCCTGAACTTAATGATTAAATTAATATCCTTTTATTTATGCTGTTCAATTAAAACATTAAAATGTGGTGTGAATATGTCTCCTGTGTGTGGAAGTGAAAGCTCTGAGCATCTTCAGAAGCTGTGGTCCCTGAAACCTCTAAAGACAGAAGCATAAGAGCTACTCCAGTTTATGCCAGAAAGAATGAATCTTTTATGAATATTATTTCTCAAAATCTAATATAAAAGTGTAGCAGATCCCTAAGGAATAAGGATAACTTTATGTGAGAAATATGTGAAATTCGTGCCCTTTAAGAAATTATATTTCCCTATTGACTTTCGTGATATCCCTTCTTCAGATTTAGGGAGTTAATTTGTTTCCTGGGACAGATACCTGTGATAGGTATATCAGCTGGTGTGCACAATCCAGTCATGTGCGTGGGTGTTGGGGAGAAATCATCCCGGAGTCAGTGACTGGCTATTACTGGTGAAAGAAAAGGAGACAGAGCATGGACTTCATGGGTGCAGGGGGGCTGGACACGGCTGCTGAGCCCCACTACTAGGATATAATTAGTGTGAGATAGGGGAAGTAGTGGACTGCTTGTTCAGCACATAGACTGCCTGGAGAGGACATTTTAATGGGAAAGAGGGGTGTCCCACCTCTTTTTCCAAAAAGGGCACATTAGTCCTAATGATTTAATTCAGTAGACATAATTTGGCAAGGAAGGAAGCACAGAAGCTTTATCCCATATTGTGGGCTCAGGAAAGGTAGAGAATGATGGTGGTTGTACTCAGGACAGGCTGTCACTATGTTAGAAATGTACTTATTTGGAAAAGTAATTGCAGATGATAGCATGTAAGCCATAATGAAATGCCTAGAGTAGCACAGGAGGCAATAAATGCCAGCAGAAAACAACCAGACCACCTCAAGCTGCTCATTATGACAATTTTCTCTTTTTCACTATGTAGTTCACTCATATTTCTTATTAAACTGCTGGAGGCCCACTGAACCTGGGGAAGACAGGCAGTTTTTCAACTTGCTTTCTGTGCTAGTGACTCTTCCTGCTAATTCTAGATGGATTCAGGGTCTATTTCTATTTAGTTTCCTTCATCATCTCCACAAAAATGTGTACAAAATCTCTTCTCAACTTGTCGTGTCCCAAATGCACCCTAGAGTGATTCTGTGTGGTGAGAGAGCACATAGGATCTAGAAAAATGAGAAGTGTGGGGCCATTGCCTCTTCTCCCTGCCCATTTCCCACTATCTGACTTGAATATATTGACCTGGGTATTGAGTACCTGCTGCTTCTTCCTGCTACATATAAATGTCAAACTCTTTAGCATTTTTTTTTTCCCTACAGGAAGGGCCATGCATAGCTGGTTCAAGGAACACTGGAAGCAGTTCAGGAAAATTATCCAGATATTTGGATCCTTAGAATCATAGAATAGTTTGGGTTGGAAGGGACCTTTACAGGTCATGTAGTCCAGCCCCCCTGCAATAAGCAGGAGCATCTTCAACCAGATCAGGTTGCTCAGAGCCCCATCCAACCTGACTTTGAATATTTTGGGGAATGAGGCATATATCTCTGAAGTGAGCTAGCAGATTTGTGGGGATTATCCATTTATGGCAGACAGTGGTTGAAGATGCCCCATAAATGTAAACACTGTAGAAAACTATAGGGAAAGGCAAGCAATTATAAAAGAAGGGGCCAGATTATTGCCAGATGAGCAAGAAGGAAAAAAATATGAGTATTAGGCAATTAGATACTCAGCTGGAGAACTCAAATGGCCATAATATAAATGTTTCTCATTTCACATTCATTTGTTCCAAATCTTTGCCCCTGAAAATTTAAGAGAGATCAGAAAGGATCTGTGGCTTCTTCATGATAAAAATATCTGGCTTCTGAGTGAGGCACAGAAGATGAGAAAGAAAGTAACTGCATTCAAAAGAGAAGTTGGTGCTTTCTTTGCTGGTCTGAAGGTTGTAGATAAATCAGATTGCTGTGTGTGCCTGTAGTTCAAGGAAGGTTAGCTTGTTAACTGTGCAAGTTCTCTGGTAACAAAGCTAATGGCAGAAGGGGACTTCTGGAAAGCAACCTGTAAATTACTCTGGCAAAGTGTGTGATCAGAAACATGGGCATCTCAACCAGCAATTACTTGGCTGAATATGTGAAACAAGACCTGCTACAATACAAAGTACAATTTAATTTCAATTGCTGGTTCAGAATCACAGCCTCTGTTTTACAGGTCGAAGCTTATCAGAGCTACACACATTCATGTATTTAAGGAAAGATTTGTTCCAGTGTCATCTAATTAATTAATAACAGATATCTTGGGCATCTTTGCATCTCCACCAATCAGAGTTTGAGCTGAAGAAACTGAGGCTGGAGGATCTTGGTGCTGGAAATTACGTCTGACAGTTCAGAAAGAAAAGAGCTATGTGCTCTGCATTACAGTCATACAATCATAGAATGATTTGGGTTGGAAGGGACTTTACAGCTTGTATAGTTCCAACACCCTGTCATGGGCAGGGACAGCTTCCACTAGACCAGGTTGCTCCAAGCCCAGTCCCACCTGACCTTGAACACTGCCAGGGATGGGGCAACCACAGCTTCTCTGGACAACCTGTTCTAGTGTCTCACCACCCTCACATTGAGGAATTTATTCCTAATGTCTAATCTAAATCTCCCCTTTTTCATCTTAAAGCCATTCCCCCTTGTCCTGTCATTCGCCCTTGTCCTACCAAAGAACAACAATGTCCTGGTCACTAGAAAAGTTGCTTGGTCCCAGAGGCAGTGCCACGGTGAAGTGAGGACTTACCTTCAGCTAACTTCAGTCTGCAAAGGTAGCAGCCCTCCATTACACATCCCTTATACCCAGATGGATGCTGTTACGGGATGCAGGGTTCCATCAGCCTCCTGAGCAGGAAAGCGATGGTTTGCAGAAGCAATGAGGGAGAGGACTTACCTCCCTTGGAAATTTTGCAGTCTCTCAGCACTGAGAGGAGGACTCTCAGATGAGGTGTGGGCCATGAAGAAATGAACAGGAGATAGGCTGATAGCAAGGCTTGGCAAACACAGATTGTAATTCTGCAGGTGTAACTACTTGTGAAATTAATAGAAAACTAAAAATATTCAGCCTGTGGCCTCAGCTCTCCATCCTGCCTCTCCAAGCTCCCAGAGGGAGTTTAGCACGATTCCTGGACTGCTCCACCAGCAATCTGTAACGTTTTACCACCCTCAGGGTTTCAGGACGGGGGTTTTTAAGAGGCTTTTTTTAGCACACTGAAATGGCACCTCTGCGTACTCAGATGCTGAGGCAGGAGGTCTCAGGGTAGTGAGGAGAGGGACTCAAGCTGTTTTGCTGTGACCTTGTCTTGCAAATAAACCACAGTCTGAGGCAAAGACTGCAAGAGGAACTCCATCCTCTCCTGCAGCTTTTTGAGGTGGGGGACTGAGTTCAGGAGCTGTTTTTCTACTAGTTTCTTTGTAATTCCAGAAGCGGTGCTACTGGCTTTACATAAGAGAGAGAGAAAGAAGGAATTGCCTTTGTTTTGCCCTTTTTTTTGTGCACATTTGGCTCAACCACCTCAGCAGAACAATCCTTGCCTCTCACATGGCCTCATTGCATCCATTTTTCACATCTTCCCTTTGGTGCTCTGCCTGCATTCACTTGCTCTCTGTAAAGTTTCATTTTCTCAATTCTCCACCACAGGCTACTCGTCTGCAACAAAAACGTCAGGCCAAATGAAGAAAGGTAAGATCAGGAGGCGAGGCTGGCCTCTGCTGCTCCTGGGGGTCTCATTCTCACCAGGGTTTTCAAGTTCTTCTGGCTCATTAAGCAAACCTGAGTGAGAGGGGCCATGCAGCTAGTTCTGTACCTGCTGTCACCAGGGTGCTATCCTTCAAAAGAACACCTCCTCAAGGACAGCACTGTCACTGCTGCTGAATTTAACTAAAGAGAAAGAATCAGGCTGTAGGATGACACTGGGAACCATTTCTCCTTTCTTTTGCTCTCAGTAACAAGGAAAGGATCAGATACCATCAATACTTGCTGGTCTGGATTTTGAAGAATCCTGTGCTGTTTCCTACTAGCTCCCTACCTCTTCATTAAGGCACCCAGATGAGATGGGAGAAGAGGGCACAATCCAGCACTGGACACTTCCATGGTGCCCAGTCCTTTCCCACCCCAATACAGCCAAGAAAAATACCTCTCAGCAGCTGAAGAGCACGTCTGCTGCAGGACCCCTTCTGAAGGGGCTCTGCCACTCAAGAACCTGAAGCAGCCAGCAAAACACCCATGGTGGAAATGTTGCTGCTGGTTTGGTGCACTGGGACACGTTTGCTAGAGTAAAAATATGTTTTCTTGTTTGAACTCAGCTTGATTTGGATCCTCTGGCAAGCTGTTTAACAAAGTGCCATGCAATTGCTACTGCAGTGTAACCAGCACATCTTGCAGCTGGAGACAAGCAGGTAAAAAGAGCTGAAACTAGCTGCAAAGAGAAATGTGCTGTTTCCTGAGATGCAAACAGCCAAGCAGCAGTGTGCCCTCCATGACCAGAGTGGCTGCAGCACCTCCTTCACTACCCATGAACCAGAGGATAAACTCAAATGCTAAAATATTAAAAGAACAGTCCCAGGTAGCTTCCTGAGCAGAGAAGAACACTGAGTTTCTATAGATTTGTGCCCTGTAATCGCTTGATTCTGGTGTCTGAGAGGGTGTCAGGTCTGATACGAGCCTTTCCCAGCATTGAAGCTTTTATATTCTGTCCTCTACTCTCACTGTTTGATAAGACAGGTGACCAAAACTAGGGGAGCACAACTGAGGTATCACACCTCTATCTTTTACACATTTCCACAATGCCTGCAAACCTTTGCACCCCTTGCTTTTGTGCCTCAGTAGGTCTGTTTGAAACAAGCCAGAGAGTCAAAAAGTTGTGTGAGGAGTGAAGGAGAGCATAAGTTTGTGAACACATGAGCTCTTGCCCTGCAGGAAAGTAGACTGAAAAATGCACCACGTGTACGTCACTCAGGCACCAAAGGGTGGCACTGAAGGAAAACTTTCCCATTTTGCCCTCACTCCCATAGTCTCTCTGGCTGACACAATGGCTCCAGGGTAAGGTAGGCACAGTCTACACAGTGATGAATGCTGGTATATGTGCTTTTGGATGCTGCTACTACTTTCAGTTCTATCAAAGAGAGTTAAATCTCTGCTGAGCTTCAGGGAGATACTGATAGATTGCTACCAGCTTTAACAGAAGATTAGAGCTCATTCATTAGAAATACATACGTTTACAGCCCAGAACAAAACCACATTCAGTCCTTCTTGTATCTGCTCCACTGTAGCACTGCACCATGTAAGGAAGACTCACAAATACATTTCCTGAATATCTAAGGATCAACCTCCTTGGGAGTGACTTCAAGTAGAAGAAACGGTGTTTGCATTTTCTCTATCCTTTTCTAAACCGCTTGTGAGAGTGTTTAAAACACAAGACAGCTGGCAAAATTCAACTACTTTAGGAGCTAAGAGAGCAAAGCATTATTTTCTCCAAATGGGAGGTGCTGAAATACTTTGCACGTTTTATCTTGAGACTCGGCACATGGCAGTGGTTGGGATATGGGTCACAGGAGTGTGAGGAGCCTGGATCCTGCCATCAGCAGGCCTTGTCCTGACCAAGCTGCTTCACATGTCTGGTTGTCTTCCAGCTTTCTGAAGCAGATGTTGTGGGATATGTAGGAGAGGTAAGACATGGAAAATGTAGGAATTTCCTCACTTGGGACCTCCCAGGGAGGCTGTGACAAGCCCAGGAATCTCAAGTCTCTCTCATCTGTGAAGCTTGAGTTTTCACTTCCAAAAAGGCAATGCTTTCTTCTGCAATGCAATATGTTATTAACCAGAAATATCCTGAGCACAGGATTAGACAGAACTGGCTGTTGCAGGTGGACATGAGTGATCAAGGGTAGGGTTCACCCAGGCATTGTAGATATCTAGAAATGAGCTTGTTTTCCTGGGCATATTTTATAAGCAGAAGAAACACACACACACATATATATATATGTATATAGGATATGATTAACCTCACCCTAATGCTGGAGATAAAACAGGCAAATCAAACCCAGTTTTTAGAAATGGGATTAGTTCTGGATTAAGACATCCGAATATAGTTGTCTATAAGGAAGTGACAATGCTCCCAAGACCAACAGATTGCACTTAGTGAACCCTAGAGCCACTGTGTGCACCACAAACTACATCTATATCTGGCCAGCTGAATGACTGCACACCTTCAGCCATATTCACTGAAACCATGGGAGGTCAGCTATCAAGCACACACAGAGACTTCTCTGTGTAAGGGTTTGAATGTAAGCCTTTAGGTGTCTTAATCCATGATGGAATTGTTCCCTATAGCTAAGAGTGGTAGCCTAAAATAGTTTAGTGTCACCTGAGATGACCTGAGGTACCCAAGACATTTTGGCAGATGTGACACAGAAAGATCACATCTAAAACTGTTGGAGGGCCTATACTGAGGTGATGGACAAACAGGTTTGAAATCAGGTGGGGTGAATCCCACTGTGGTTCCCACAGCTAGCACAGATATTTGTGTTGTTTCTTCAACGATTGGATTTGGAATATGGGCCTTTCTATTCAGATCCTATTGGCTGGGCAGTCTCAAGGGTTTTATGTAGAAATGCTATTCCTGGGATCAAAATGGGCAAGAGAGTCCCCCAGAGAAACAGCTGGTTCTCACTTCAATCTCCAAGGCAATAGGCAAGAAAAGAGAAGACCTTTGGAAATCACTTCATGCCACAGCTGAAAATTATCCTGACCTTTCTTTGAGCAATGATGAGATGGTGGCTCCCCATGCAATGTCATTAGGCAATCACATGCAGACATGCAGAGAATATTGCTTCAATGCTTTTATTAGCAAAAATTCCTACTGGCTGCTTCACTAAACACTTACCTTTCATGTTCTATGTGGTGCTGCTTTAGTATTCATGATGAAAAGATGTGTAATGCCTCATGTCCCTGATTACTACTGAAGAGGTGCACAGAGGTATAAAGATTTGCTTCCAGATCAGGCTCTGCTTCTCATATTGCTCATCTCCTCTGCAGGCCATCGTCTCCAAGCGGTCACAGTTAAAGGGCTGCCCTGCTGTGCACAGAGAAGGAGGGGAAAACAGTCCTGCTACTGGCTGAAAAGTATCCCCTCCCTTCCATTTAATAATGTATATTCCCCTATGCCCTAGTTTCTCTTCATGAGCTGCCAGTACCTCTTTATCAGCTGGAGTAGGGAGTGGGCGGGCAGTTGTGTGGTATTTAGCTGCCTTCTAGGGTTATATACCATGACACCCCTTAAACCCTGCTTTCCTGAAAAACATCTGAAGGAAAGACAGACAAGACTACAAGGAGTTTGTATTCTTTTCACATAGGCTCTTGGGTATGCAGATCTGGTAAACATGAAGCTCAGCAGGAGTCAAGAGTTGGATGCAGGGTTGCAAGTGCTGGCAGGGACTCCTGAATCAGAGTCCTTCTGCAGCTGGGACCAGTGGCTGTACTGGGAGCAAAGGGCATTCTCCTTCACCTGCTGTGAAATGGGTGCATTTTCTACTTGACTGCACTTTTGCACCTTCCTTTGGCTTGAGGCATGAATAGCTTGTTCCTTTGTATTTGTCACCCCTGTGCCAGTCCAGGCACAGGTTTTCATGAGACCTGGCACAAAGTATGTTTAAATTATCATCCTCTGGAATTACTGATATAAAATTTAATGTGATATTTTTACCTTCAGCCCTTGCAGTTACTGGAGCGCAGGTTAAAAGCTGCATTTATTGCAGGCATTTATTTTTATTAAGAACGGATCTTTGCAGTCCATCAAAAATACTCAGCTTAGGAGGAAATGTACTGTAGCTCCCTATGCTATCAGCTGTAATTACCAGCATGGTCAGCTGTGTTGCTAATCATACAGCATATAACCAAAATAAGATGAAGGGCAAATGCAGTGCAAAGCACAGGCTGTTAGAAACATCCTACAGGTCACCAGCACTGGTTTACAGCATGTTTTTCTCCCCACCCCGGCATTCCCTGGGGCAGACTGCTGTGCACAGGGTGCTTCTCAGGATCCTCTAGAGTCACAGCAGAACCTCTGCTGCCCAGAGAGGGCAAGACTTCACCCTTACTGCACTGTTGACCCAGGCGTCAGGGTGGGGAGATGTTGCCCTGCTGTCTCCATTTTGGGATTTGATGGGCAACGTGAAAGGCAGGGTTGGAAATTAAATGCCCAGATGACAGTATTTGAGAGACAAGTAAGGAAAGGTTACCCTGTGCCTAGACCTGCATTAAGTGATGAGAGTCCATAAATATAAAGCAGTTTCCTGCTGTTATTTTTAAACTAAGAATAGCAAAATGGTAGACCCAGGTCAGACTGAAGCTCCACCAATCTCAGTCATCCAAAGCTTCTGCCTTAGGAAAAGTACAAAGACAGGGCAAACATATACTGATTTCCCTCCTGAAATACTCTCTTGGGCTGTCTGTACTACTGTGTTTTCCTGAACTAAGGCAGTGACTTTGTTAGTAGCCTGTAATTTGCTTCCTTGAATTTGCCCTCAAGTTGCATCACATTCTCTTAACTTTCCTTGAAGTCACTAAACTTTCCAGCTGCTGAGCTGTGGGTCAAGCCCAGTCTGTGGCAGCTTTCAGAGCTGCCCCAAGAAAGTCACAGAATCATAGAATCATGCAATAGTTGGGGTTGGAAAGGACCTTAATATCATCAAGTTCCAACTCCCCTGTCATGGGTAGGGACAACACATGCTAAACTATGTCATCCAAGACTGTCCAACCTAGCCTTGAAAGCTGCCAGGGATGGAGCATTCACAGCATCCTTGGGCAACCTGTACCTGTGCCTCACCACCCTCACAGTAAAGCACTTCTTCCTTATATCTATCTTCATGCAGCCTTCTCTTCTCCAGGCTGAACAGCCCTAACTCTCTCATCTTCATAGGGGAGGTGCTCCAGTCCCCTGAGCATCCTCGTGGCCCTCCTCTGCACTTGTTCCAACAGTTCCATGTCCTTTTTATGTTGAGGACACCAGAACTGCACAC
>JASSUY010017006.1:8430-24629 GCA_032466535.1 Forpus xanthops
TTCCCCACACAAAAAAATTTGTCAAATACCTATCTCCTTTTTGGGACATATTTTGGCCACACCCCCAGCCTCCTGTCCCCCTGCCCCTGTTAGTTATGGTTTGTTATTAGGGGACAGAAACTCAAAATACTGTCTTCACTGAGTGATAATACATGTCCTCACAGGGTCAGTGTAATAAAATTTCTTTTCTAGTCTAAGAAACAGAAGCACATGTGTACTTCTCAGGTACTGATCTAATTCTGTCTCATCCAAAGGAAATATCCTAGTGAAATGGGAATTTAAGTTGTCTCAGGGAGAAAAAGAGGAGAGATGTTAGCTGGTAAAAGATTCACTGATGCAAAAAGTGGGTTGCATGGCTGTAGAACAACTTAGTACTTTTCATAAAGCAGCAATAATTATTTATAATAAAATGTTCTAAATATTATTTATTGTGTTAAATAATATTATTTAAAAATGCTAATTTGCAAGAAGCAAAAGACAGCTGAAAGCCTCTAGCTAATATGGGCATGTGTACAGAAAGTGGGACCTGGGAAAACAATGCAATCTTTAGAACTCTAACCCTCAAAAGCTTTGCCTAAATGTCTCATAATAACCTCCTTAGTTTTAAACAAATTTTAAGACGCATATGAGTGCCTGCAAGTACTTTGTATGTGCACGCATTGCCAGAATCATTCAACTTGTCTTTCTTGATAAAATTGATCTAACTGGTTTCAAACAATTTAGCAAACCAGTTTCTAAAAAAAGCCAATGGCAACTCTGAATACTGCTACCCTCCTTTAATAATGTACCCAGTTTACCCAGATCTCAGCTCAGTTTCTTTCGCTGAATTAAGATAATTATATTCACGCTACTCATACCAGGTGAACAGCATCCACCTGGGGTAGAAAGAAGGGAGGGTAGTCACCTAAGGTATAAACCAACAGACAGACTCTGAAAGAGACAAGAAGTTAATCTTCAGGAGGACTAATGCCAGATACATTAAGTCCATTCTGCAACTCATTATCACAAACCTGCAGTGTTGAACTCCCCTAACACTCTACAGGCGCAGTCTCTCAGCACACATGTTTTAAGAGCAAGGTTGGTACAGCATGCCCAAATGGAGATGTATCTGGGACATTTCTGAGTGTAAAAAACACTGACCTTCTAACACTGTAAAAGGGAGCATTCACAATTTCTCCCAAGGCTATTTTACTTTATGACATGTCATAAAACAGCAAGCAGTTCTCTGTGATGCACACTGCGAGCAGCATCTGGTGGTTCAAGAAGTCTTAATTTCAGTTACTTGTCCAAAGATAGTTCTGTTTGTTAATGCTTCTTAATTTGGATTATACTGTATTCAAGAATGTTTCCTCCAGATAAACCATCCCACAAATATGGAATGGGAATTCTAGTTTTCTTAGAATCATAGAATGGTTAGGGTTGGAAAGGGCCTTAACATCACCTAGTTCCATGTCCCCTGCCATGGGCAGGGTTGCTTTACCCTAGACCATGTCGCCAAAAGGTCCAGCCTGACCCTGAACACTGCCAGGTGTATGAAATGTATCAAATGAAGTAGGATAACTATGGTAAACCAGAACTTCACTAAATCTAAGTGGATTTGCATATATGTGGAACTTGGGTGAGCATGCAGAATTGAATAAGTACATCAACTTTACATGAATAAGAATTTAGGCAGTTTCTGATGCTGCAGGATTATAGTCACTGGAATCAATTCAGACACAAAAAATAAAAGACTAGCTTCTTTCAGTATCTGTCACAGGGGAATTTAGGGGCGAGGTGGCCACAAGGGCAGAACCACACCAGTCAACGACATGAAATCTTGCTAAGCAGGATGGTCATAGTAGATGGATTGTGATTTCTGTTCTGCCATAAATTCGCACACAAACACGTGTGTCCTGTGGAAACCATACTGGCACTAGTCACAGCCTTCAGGTCAGTTATAGGAACTTTCTTTGGGCAGAGTCCTCCAGCAGGTCCAAGTGCTGACACCCTGCTTGCCTGGTCTCTACACAGAGCTGTGGTAGATGTTTGTGAATGTTTCCCCAAAAGACCGCTGCTATCACTGTTTATTGCTTTCTACGTTAATCATTGGCATAAATACCAATGCCCTTTTTTTCAAGTCACCTCAGGCTAATCTCTTTTATTTTGAGTGGTGGTTTTTTTTGGTTTTTTTTTTTTTAATGTTAACTGTTGTTACATATGTTGCTATCAGCTTTTGGTTTCTGACCCCTGGTGTATTATAAGGATTAAAGTTGCTAAGAATTTATTTGTGTATCTTTGTTTCTTTACAGTGCATGCCTAAAACATGTAGTCTACTGCTTTTGGTTAGTCTCACTATAACCCTTATCTGAGTTTTATTTGTTCTCCCAACACATATCAGAATCACCTAGTGGATTAGGGCTGGGCAGATGTAATCAATGTCTCACTTCTCTCAGTAGAGCTTCTGGGTAATCTTCCCTCTATGAAGTTTCAGAGTAGGGCAATAATAATAAAAAAGTAACCCTTTTCTACTGCTTTTCTTGCTGTCCTCTTAGTTCCACTAAAAGCGAAACACTCAGAAAACATATTTCCAAACTATATAAAAGCTTAGTTCCAGGTTTAGCCATAGTGAAGAAATAATTCTGTAATTTGCTTTGTTCTAATGCAAATCAATTTGTGTTTGGTTATAAATAGTTCATACAGGGTAACAAAAATTCAGTCCACACAGTGCCAATTCTAAGTTCCGCATACATAACTGTCACCGCAAAGACTATTTAGTTTAGTAGATCCTCAAACCTCAGGGATAGGGGGCCAGGCTGGTTCACACATTGTGCGGTTAAGGAATGTAGGCTTAATTAAGTATCGAAATCTCATTAAAAAAGGATTGTAGAATATAAGCAGGCAGGAAATAGCTCAGAGGAAGTCCAGCAAAAATAGACAGGTCATTGTTTCTGGGAAGGGCTAAGGAGGATACCTTTTTTCTTGAACTTCACACCTAAATCATAGAATCATAGAATAGTTAGGGTTGGAAAGGACCTTAAGATCATCTAGTTCCAACCCCCCTGCTATGGGCAGGGACATCTCCCACTAAACCATGCCACCCAAGACTATGTCCAACCCAGCCTTGAACAATGCTCAGCAATGGAGCATTCACAACTTCCCTGGGCAACACATTCCAGTGACTCACCACACTTACAGTAAAGAATTTCTTCCTCACATCCAAATTAAACTTCCCCTGTTTGACCCCGTTACCCCTTGTCCTCTCACTACAGTCCCTCATGGAGAGTCCTTCCCCAGCATCCCTACAGGCCCCCTTCAGATACTGGAAGGCTGCTATGAGGTCCCCATGCAGCCTTCTCCAGGCTGAACAGCCCCAACTTTCTCAACCTATCTTCATAGGGGAGGCGCTCCAGTCCCTGATTGCCCTTGTGGCCCTCCTCTGCACTTGTTCCAACGGTTCCATATCCTTTTTATGTTGAGGACACCAGAACTGCACACAATATTCCAAGTGAGATCTCATGAGAGCGGAGTAGAGGGGCAGGATCACCACCTTCATTCTGCTGGTCACACTCCTTTTGATGCAGCCCAAGATGCGGTTGGTTTCCTGGGTTGCAAGAGCACACTGCCGGCTCATATTCATTGTCTCATCAACCAACACCCCCAAGTCCTTCTCCTCAGGGCTGCTCTGAATCTCCTCTCTGCCCAACCTGTAGGTGTGCCTGGGATTGCTCCGACCCAGATGTCTGACCTTGCACTTATCAAGGTTAAACTTCATCAGGTTAGCATCAGCCCACCTCAAATCAATTTGGAATAATTGAAAAAGATTATAGAAAACTCTTTCATATATTTTAGAAAAGTAGATCTAAACAACCAAACATAATTATTTCATCAAGGCCAGAAAAAAGTAACCAGTTCTCCAAGCTTGAAGTCTAAGACATTTATAGCTCTTGTAAACCAAAGAAACAAAAAAAAAAAGTAATAAAGCAATTGGTTAATCTTGTTAAAATGCTCTAAATATTCAAAACACTGTATAAATATTAATTCTTATTCCACCAAATGCTGAATGAGCACATTGTACTTTATTTTGATTTAGTCTAATAAGCTGCAACACTTATTCTCAAAATCTGGCTTTTTTAAGCCTTGAAAAAAGAGCAGAGGATTTGTCCCCTGCTGAGAGACTGTCTTTGCTGGCCAAAGTGATGCACTACTTTAATTTGCTAGGACCAAATTAAGATTTGTCATGCACACCATGTAGCTATCTAATACATGTCAAGGCAGAACACAGCTTGCATTTCCCTCACACAAAGCACTGAGAAAGAGTCCATTTACACTACTTGTATCCTAAAGTAAGACAAGTATATTAAAGATGCTAAACTACTCATTGAAAAATCAGTTCTGCCTTAAGAAAAAAGAAAAAGACAATCAAATTCTGATAATCAAGTAATTCTTGAATAATGATTTAAATTTATGTCAGTTGTTATCATGTTCTCTTGGTCAGCAAAAACATGAACTGTTAAAGAGCTATTATTTTTTATTATGAAGCTGAAGACAAAAATATTTCTTTTAAGAAATTCTCATGATTGTGGAGAAAACATCAAGGTCTGTGCCACAACTTCACAAAAAAACGAGAGTTCCACTGACTACAGAGATCCACAGCAGTTCATAGAAGGGAAAATCTTGCCCCATTTATTTTTTTTATCAGAATTCTGTAAGAACTTACAATACTTCAATATATATACATATACACCAAGAGTTTTCTAAAAAAGAGTAGTAAATAAGAAACATGGTCAATATGTTAGAATGTATTCAGTAAATGAGCTATTACTTACAAAGTTGTGTCCTAAAACATTTTCATGGATATATTATGAAGCAACTAAAAAATGAAAAATTCCTAGCAAATTCTTAACAAATGCTTTGCACAAAGAGTTCCAAATCTGCCACATATTTGAAGGCAGTCAAAGGTTAATAATTCTGCACTACAATTCTAGCAGTGGTACAGATGTCAGCTAAGCTCAGTCTTTAAGCTCAGGTATGTTATTATTGTTTTATAACACCTCTATCTCAGTTTTATAATCAGCTCACTGATCACTGATCAGTTTTATTCAATATTTTAGGATTTTGTCTGAAGTTAGTAATTTGCTTTACTGAGATAATGTGGGGTGGTTTTTTTTTTTTTTTTAGCCCTCTTCCCTTCCCCTCATTTTTGTTCTCTCACTCTTCCTCATTGTTTTTCAGTCCTTCTTGTGTCTCATTAAATTTATGACTTGTTCTATAGTGACAGAGTCATTAAACCTGAAGCAATGAACAGAGTAATTCCAAAGTCATTTTAAGTGTATTTTTACAGAGGGAAGCTTCAAAGATGGACTGTCTATCTCCCCAGTAGAAAAAAGTTCCTCATGTTAGAAGACATTGATAAAAAATTGCAAAAAGAGTTATTTTCAGGAAAACTTCAAGCAAGAAAACAAGTCTCCTCTTGTGATTCATATGTTAAGGAAACCAAATAAATCCAGCAATTCACAGAAGACACTGTGATATTAGCCATGTTGCATGTAGTACAGGCAATTTAACATAGATTTATACTTGTTAAAGGTTTTTAAAAATACAAGTACTTGGACCTTATACTAAAGAGTATGCTGAAGTTGATTTTACACTTAATGTAAAAAAGGAAGATATTTCCTTTTGTATGTGTGTGTGTGTTGAAACTAGACACCTAAGATACTAATAAAGTTCTAATCACATTCAAAGCAATATGTTTTGCACAGATGATGTACATACAATAAAATGCTGTAATTTAACCTCTCAATCAAATTACTTCTTCTGTGCATCCAAAATACATTAAGTCTTCAGCTTCCATAAGACAGAATTTTTCTAGATGCCTAAAAATCGCCATCAAGTGTCCTGTTTGCTCTTCTTCTTCCCAGACAGCCTGTGCGATTGATAAGGGGAAGGATACCTATAGCAGTAGGAAAAGGAAATTATTTGAATGCAATGGGAAGAGATGGAGTGACTTTTTTTTTTTTTTTTTTTTTCCCTTCTTCAGAGGAATAACAAGTCATCAGATCCCAGGCTGTTTCTCAGGTGAGGAGGGCTTTTGAAGTAAGGAGCAGCAATTTGTTTTCTTCAGCTGTGTGCATACTTTGTAGCATCTCACCAGCTGTTACATTTACTGTCCATTCGTATCTTTTACAGCCAAAAGAAATCCCTTTGGGTTTTATTTTGTCCAGATGTCAAAATGTTGAATTGTCATTCATCTTACACAGCTGGAGACTGATAATCCAGAAATAAGGTAATAAGGACTACAAATTCTGAAAACTTGTCAAAGATAGTAGGAGCAATCTCTCATCATATCTCTCATCTTTTGATAATGTGTTCAATGTAGTGAAAATTCCTCACTGAGATGCCAGCATTAATACTTAAACCTCAAATTAATTAAATACTCTAGAGAAAGTCCTAATGACTGTTGTTTGTAATGGACATCTAGCATAAATTATTCAATAGACAAATTTCTTTATTATTGACAAGTCTGTTGTAACTGTAGGAGCAGTGAGGTGCCGGCAAGAGTTTTCCAGAGAAGCTATTGCTGCCACAGCCCTGGCAGTGTTCAAGGCCAAGCTGGATGGGGCTTTGAGCAACATGGTCGAGTGAAAGATGTTTTCACTAGATGGTGAAGGGTCACTTCAAATCCAAACCATTTTATATTCAATGATTCTGGGATTCTTACAAAAAATCCTGTGAAATATACAGTGTTTCTCTTCATCTTTCATGCAATATCATATGATAAAATCCATATGGAAAGGACCTCAGAAAGTCTCTAGCCCACCCAAACCAGGGCACCTATAGATCAAGTTATAGAATGAGATCAAGCTGCTCAGGGCTTTGTCCAGGTGAGTCCTGAAAAACTTCAAGAATGGAGAATGCACAGCATTTAGAGTCTAGGGTGTTCCAGCTTTCCATTATCTTCACAGTGATTTTTTTTTCCTTCTTATATCAAAGCAAATTATCTGTGGTTTAATGTATGACTTATCTGTCAATCTTCTATCACAGTTCTCAGTAAAGAGCAAAAACCTTTTTAATAACCTATCTACAAATGCTAAGCAGCTGCTGTTTGTTGGTCTCAAAGCTGTCTCTTTTGCAGCTTCTCAGCCTCTCCTCATGGGTAGCTAGCTGCTCAATGATTCCCAACTGAGCTAACTAATGTATTTTCGGCATCCATCTTGCATCAGAGAACTGGATACTGTGTTTCAGATGCAGTCTAACATGTGATATGTAATGGGGAATAATCACTTCCACTACTGCACTGTTTTCCTGTTGATAACAGCTAGGATGCTGTTGGCTTTCTTTACTACCAGGCCATGCTACTGACACCTTGACCTCAAGGCCCTTTTCAGCATAACTGCTCACCAGTCAGTCACCCTATAGCCTTGTTTCACTACAAGTTCATCCCCAGTTCACAACTTCACTTACATTCTAATTTTTTCCAAGATTTCTGTGAGCTCATTCCTCTAATTTGCCTGGTGCCCCTTAAAATCAACCTGAACCTTTAGTGTACAAGCTCTTTCTCCTAATTTGATGTTAACCATAGAGTTAGTACATATGCAGTGCATTTCTTCTTCCAGATCATTGATAAAGATGACAGAAGTCACAGGATAGATTTCTGAGGAACTCCACTTGTAACTAGAGACTTTCAAATGTTGCTGAAGTTAAGGTAAGTGACATCTGTGGTGTTCTCTTTATCTACAGATCCAGTCATTTCATCATGGAAGGCAGTCAGTCTGGTTAGGTGTGATTTAGCCCTGGCACTTCCATGGTCTTCTCAGTCAGCTTCTCCTTAAAGTGTTCAGAAATATTCTGCCAAGAGTAATTTCTCCATAACTTTCCCAGGGACTGAAGTTAGGCTGTCCAACCTGTAGTTCTCCAGGCTGATCTTCTCATCCTTTTCGGAAGTACATTTGCCTACCTGCAATCACCAGGAATATACTCTGATAGCTATGACCTTTCAAAGACAGACAAAACCCCGACACTTTCAAAGATAGCAGCCAGCTCCCTCTGTACCTTCAGGTTCAGCCTATTTGGTATACACATATGCATATAATATTCTTATGGAAATTCATTCAGCTGTTGAGTTGTAATTGCTCATCACTATCATTCTTGACATTTCAGTCAAGAAGTGAAGTTATTTCACTAGAGAACTTACTGAAGTTTCAGACTAAACAATTTCTTTTCATATCATTTTATTTGGTTGTGGCTCTCTGAACTACATCTGGGAGTCATTTACCGAGGAAAATTTATGAGAAGCTGAAGGTATTAAATAATAAAAGGCACAAAATAGCAATCAATAAAAATTTTTATCTTCTTTGGTATCCATGCCTGCCAGTAAAAAGCATGCTGCAGTATTGCTGAAATCAGGGAAATTCTGCAGATATTCCAAATTAAGCTGAATCTTACATAGCTGCATGCATTTGTGCTTGTAGCTTATGAATTAATCTTAATTAATTTTAATTTCTATCTTAATAGAGCAGAATTTATTTCCCATTTTCATTCAAAATAAATATTATTTGCAAAGGAAATGATCAGTGGCATGGGTGAAAGGCTAGTAGAACAGATAGCTGTATGGATAAGAGGTATAATAATTTCAGTGTGGTATTATATGTGCCAAATACCCACAGATTTTCCTAAGAAAACTACACAGATTTTATCCCAAATTGTTTGGGTTTTTTTGTTTGTTTTTAATTTTACAAAAAATATTTATAAAAATCTCTTAGGTCTTCTACCCCCATATATTTTCCATCCTTATATAATGGTGGCCATAGATTCAAGAAGAAAGAAGGACAATTAACAATATCATGTTAAAATATCAGTTATTGTGTTTAAGAATTCTAAACTACAGAAATTAAAGCTTTGACAGTCCTGAAAATATATGAAACATGGTCTTTCAAATTCAAGGATTATTAACTAACCTGTATTTAAAAAAACCCATAAAAATATTCTGATTTTATAAAAGCCCACAACCAACCAAATGTTTGTTATTTTAATTGGAAAATATAAATTTTCCCTCTTGATAATTATGAATCCTAATTATCCTAATAATATATACACATATATATATATCAATATGAATTTTGTCTGAATATGACAGCAAGTGACATTTCCCTTGAATATAGATGACTCACTGAGAAGGTACAGGAGATAATATCTGCTGGAGTTGTGGGTTTTTTTTCAGTGGCTCAGTCTGTTCATCTATTCAAAGCCACACGTAAGGAAATCAAATGTTCCAAATACCTCATGTGAACAAAAAAGCTACTACTTAATGAGATTAGTGAGAAAACTGTAAAACTCAGACGCGCTTCTCTCCCACTTTCTCATTTTTCCAGTGGGAGTTTATCTCCTACTCTGGTAGAATTAAATGAATAAGGAAATCCATGCCTGCAGCCTCATACATAAACAACTTTTTTTGAATATGCAAGATAAGAAAAACAGTACAGTAACAGTGATGCAAAAGGAAAACAATGACAAATGTCTGTTTCGTGGTAGTGGTATTCATTTCATTGGAGATCAAGCAAAAATTCTATTTTCCCATACATTTTAAAATGGAGGCAGTGTCCTGTCCTGAAGAAGGAAAGACTGTATTTAGCTGTAGTTGTCTACAGTACGTGAGAAGAGTATAAGACATGCCATTTTATTAATAACATATAGAGTTTAAAAACTCATACTGCGTGTCTGAAACGTGTGATGAAAGGTAATAATGTAAAGAAAATCAAACTTTCTCTGTTCTCAGTGGCTCAGTATAAAAGTTTGTATTGATACATATCAAAGATCTGATACAGACACGCTGGTGCTGGGTCCATTTACATTAAGCCTTAAAAATTAAATGTGGTAATGATAAAAAAGATGGTGGCGCACAAGCCATCTTGGATTGCAAAAAAATAGAGCTGTGTTTTCAAGTTTTCTGGTTCACAAACACAACTGTCCCAAACACACTTGATAGCTTGGCTGTGCAGAGAGCTCATATTTCTTCTATGACTCTTCCTTTTGCTTTATGTAACCATTCCTCATATTCTAACATGAAGAACAAGTATCTGATTGTTGGAAACTCTGAAAGAGCAATGTTGTCATGTTTTTTGAGTTTCTGTATGAAAGATACAGTCTTGTGTGGCTAAAATGCATATGCATCTGCATAAGAAAACACTATTTTTTATTTTCTTTTACTATATTTTGAAAGAGGAATGTGAAAAATCTGTGAGGAATTCCATCCCACATGTTCCTAACTGAATGCATAAATTGACAGAAATAATTCTACATCTTATAAATACCTGATACACAAATTTGGAATAAATATATTGCACCGGCACTTTCATATAACCATGCATATAACCACCTTCATATAATGTGTTTATGATTTATACATGTATTTATACATATGCATGTAGATATACATTTTGCCTCTTATTCTCTTTTAACTCTAAGCAGATGAAGAAACATGCATGTTCTATTTATTGCTGTATAACTGAGTATTATGAGTTACGGTTTACTTAATCTTGGTCTGGAAGGGTACACTGATTTCAGTAACTAACCAAAGAGTCTGACTCCAAGTAAGATCTCAGCAGGCTGTGAGTCACAAAAACCAAATTCAACTGCAGTTTCTTTATGGAGATGAAGCAAAGAAAGAAAAGTTGCTTCTATGTAATTCGGCTAATGTCTTTCTTGTGCTGTATATCAGGCCTGTACAGAGAGAATGAAACAAGATTATTCCTCAGGCAACTGGGATGGGTTGTTGTTACTCTGATCAATCCCTATTGCTGAAGAGAGCAGGGAAAATGGGATTATAATCAAATAACCTTGTTCCTTATAAATAAAAGTGTTAATTAGCATTTTAATAGCAGGACTTGTGCACTGTGAGTGGTATGTAATATTGTTCTCAGCAGCACAGCTGAAGTGTCCAATAAGTTAACATTAAATTTAATGACTTGCTCTTCTCATTATTCTCATTAGTATATGAAAAAAAAATTAACAGAAGATATGGATTGCTCAAGGCAAAACACATTCTCCCCTCTTGTGGAACAGCAAGCTCCTCATATATTTTGCATGCACATTGTGAGAACTGAGCAACTATTCCAGCCTTAAGTGAAACTCAGTATCTTCCTTTACCTGAAAGTCCTATGCTTTTCCAGAGAGGATATGATTAATTTCTGAAAGACTTCTTCTGAGAAGTCTGACTACCATCAAGTAGTTAAAAGAGATTCAATTCAACGTGCTTGTCCTTCAGTACATCTTGAAATGGCTTTCCAGGTGAAGGTTTTCACTGAGAATTTTTTCCAAACAAATGGGACTCCTTAGCTCAAATCAAATACAGATAATGGTTTTGGTTTGCATTTTGCAGTATTGGGTTTTGGGTTTGTTTGTTGGCTTTTTTTTTTTTTTTTTTTTTTTTTAGCTTCTGAGATCTTTCAATGGAAATATAAATAGTACAGGCAAAAAGCACAGAATGTCTTCTCACACTAACTGTGCTCATGTTGTTGAAGGGGGGTTGGGGTCATTACAATGTAGCATCTAATTATATGCAAGTTAAAAAACTGAATTTATTATCAAAGTAAACATTTCTAAATATATTTGCCTTAGTAGGCTTTAATTTATAAGAAAGGCTTCTGCCCTAATTTATTGAGATATATCTCAGTCCTAATCTGAGAGATAGCACATGTTTCAAATAGTGTAGCAGCACTCCTTTCTCACAAACATAATACATTACAGTCAAGTGAATCTACACAAATCATGAATGATGAAGATAAACAAAAGTAAACTTCATCCTAGTGTGATTCAAGTGAACTTTGCTATACTGACCCCGTATTAACAACTATGGAATAAGACTGTGAAAGAGAAGTAATTGGAATTCAGAGGGCATCTTGTACCATTGAAGGGTTCAGTAATCTTGACATTAATTTATAAACTGCCTTTGCTTTCAAAATACCATGCTCAGAACAGAGGCTATTCAAGTAGCTTAGGGAATACAGCGCTTTCACCACAACTCTTTATTTAAAAATAAAAATAACCTTGCTGTGTTGAGGACCTGCCATTAATGTTAGTAAAGATCTATATGAGAAAGGATAAATATAATTGTGAGCCAACAGATGTGTTAATTTATTTTCTCAGAAAAAAGTTTCTAGTAGACTATAACAACATCTTCATTCACCCTTTTAGATTGTACAATAAGAAACTTAACTTTTCTTATTAGAATGTTAATTCTAATTGTGCAGGTCATCTGTCCAGCCCTGTTTGAAACCCAATTAAATTCAGTGTTAGATCAGATTGCTCAAGGTGTTGGCTAGTCATGATTTATATTCCAAAATTTTCATAGGTCTCTTTTAGACTATGACTTCTCTGGACTTTTCTGTGGTTGCCTTAAAAAAAAAAAAAATGAAAGAATTTTGTACCTCTTATCATTGTGTTCCCCATCCTACTGAGCCTTGGCCCAGTTACTTTAGCATTCCTTTTCTTCCAATATGTTTACCAATATACCTTCTTGCAGTTTCTCACATTCCATACCAAACCTGACTTCATCCCTGCACACCTGAGGAAAGTCTTTGTGTTCCTCTCAGCTGACCCATCCCAGATTCTACCCGCTATGTATTACTTTCTCACATATTAGCTCAGACAAGAATTCCCTGTTCAGCCTACTTTCTTCTACTCCAGATCATTCTGTATATAAGGATGGCCCCTTTCTGTGTTCAAAGAAGGCTGACCAGGAAGACCAGGCATGTTTCTTGTGTCCTTTCACCCTGCAGGCAGCTGCCTATGGGTTTCTAACAACTGGTTCCCTGGAAAAATGAATTTCAGTTCTCCTGAAGCTGGGGATTCTAATTCTATTTGTCCTCCATATTTCTTTCATGGTCTTAATTTCAACCAACCTTCTGCAGCTGGCATTTCTGAAGCTGAGGATTTTAATGACTAGTCCTAGCCAGCAGAAGTGTTTTCTTAGTCATCTCACTTAATTCCTATATCAAGAAGCTGCAACCAGCACACTCCAAATATCTATCACCTTGCTTGCACCCAACCATCTTATTCACCTAGTAAATGTCACAGTGGTTAAAGTATTTTATGAGCACAAGGTGCTGCAATTGTGAGGCTTATAATGGTTGTCAAAAACCAGCTTCCTTCCCTTTTTTTTTTGTCAGGGCTTTACAGTATGTCACTGTACTGGTGCATCCTTTGGTTTCAATTCATAAACAACTGATCACCTTACAACCTTTACTGGAACAAGCCCTCATGCTTTCAGATTGCATTTCTGTGTAAGATATAATCCCCACTTCCCAGTTTTTCTGCCACCCTAGTTCAAGACTGAATCTCAATCATCCCATCACCACAGTTTCACTAGGTACTTACAGGGCTCTGGGCTAGCCTTTCACATCCCAGTACTGTTCCCTTGCTGAGAGCTGCAGGACAAAGCTCTGCCCAAGGGAGGACATGGTCTTGCTGGCCCCATGTCCACCCTTTGCTCCTTTCTCCCTCCATAGCTAAATGATGCCACCACACAAATGGAAAAATGTTCCTATGGATTTGGAAATGTCTCATTAGTAAATACAACATTTTTCATGCTACTGATCTTAAAGGGGGAATTGGCACCTCTCAGGTAGATGGAGACCTCTCAGGCATCAAACAGCTGTCAGTTTTTAGTTTCTAAAGTCTACAGGCTGAAGATGAAATGATCTTGAGGTTTACTTTGACTAACATGCAAAAAAGCTAACATAACTCCCAGAAACCTGCCACTTCTAATTATTCTACTTTGTGAAGAGCCAGGAACTGATACAAAATTTTCACAAAGATCTTACAAAGATGTTTGTTTTGATACATCATCCATTAACAATGTGTGCAAATGAACATGTAAAAAATGCGTTGCCTGTCACTGCTAGCTGTTCAAATGAGAATGCCTGTTATTTAATGTCCAGGCTTCCCACCTGACAAAGCCTTGTATTCATGGATAAACTTACACGTGCATGCAGCCAAACAGACTTCATTCCCCTGTCAGTATTTGAAAAGAAAACTGCTGGTTAGGGCCTTTTTCATATGCCATGTAGTTTGTGACATGAAAAAAGTCTCATGTAGTTTTATATTTGTTCAAACTCTTTGCATGATTATGAAGCAACTCCTTCATAAATAGGGTACTGCATATGACATTTCACATAGCCTTTAAATAACTTGAATATAAAGGTAAGATAAATAAAGGAAATTTATAACATTAATCTGGTATTTATCTCTGAATTGTTCTAGTTTGTTGAATGCTGGATGCAGAATAAACTGAAATGCTAAAGTGGAATGAACAAGCACTATGGTTGGTCTGAAGCTGTAAGGCAGCCACAATAAACGCCTTGAGTTTCCACTCTCAGTTTTTCTGCCTCACTATCAAAGATTAAATTTCAGAGGATTTTTTCTACTTCAATTATCTTTCTGTGGAGATTGTTTCAAGTCTTAAAAAAGAGAGTATCATGTTCTACATGAAGCATTGTCACTTGGTAGTGGTAAGCATAACTCATCTCTTGATAAGATTATATTAAAGTTTCCTTAGGGAAGGAAAGCAAATTTCTGAGGTGTTTAAAATATGCTGGACCAAATTCTGAAAAATATGCTGACTGTTAAATATAAAACTTGGTTGACAAGAAAATAAAATACCTGAAATAAATTTATGATTAAGTATTAAATTACTTATTTAATTGTAGCAACATTTTTCTAATTATATTTCTGAGTTCTTTTTTGTGGATGGGACTAAATGCCCGCTAAACACTAAAAGTGTTACCTAAGCACAATTTTTTATATTTAAAGTACTTCATTTGTGAAAAAATGGGGCATTTTATGTAAAAATATAGTGAGAAAATTTATATTTCTTCTGCATTACTGTTATGTATTTTCTGAAATCAAATGGGAAACAATTCTTCATGCAAAGGACAGCACATGAAATGACTCTACTGAAGACTTTGAGACATGTATTATATAATCTCGTCAATCATAGGACATACTGTGCTGAAAAGCATTACCTCCAGCCTAGAATCTCTAAATATGCAAAGAAAAGCAAGATAATGCATGTTAAACAAGAGTAAGGATTTATAAAGGATAATCTGTTCCACAGTAGCTATTTGGGTAATTACTCTTTATGAGAATATTCTTTCTGTCATTGATTATTTCAAAATACTCTTATTTATAGAATTTTGTTGCTGGTAGTTGGATAGTGCTTTCTTTAAATTATATTTTACTACACTGACTACTGTGAGCGCTTCCCTGCTATTTAGGTCATCTGTGCAACCTTAATATTTTATCTTCCTTTTGTATGACTGAGATGAAATACAGAAACTAACATATTCTGCATAACACAACAGAGGCACCTGCTTTCTTACCTGATATATTTGGAATTTTTCATTGGAACTTTCTATCAAATAAACTTATAATTAAAGCACTATTCTGCCTCTTCTTATTGTTCCCAGAAGGAATACTTTTCTGGTCTTCTGCCTTTACCTGCAGACAGTGCTCTATATTTTCACCATATTCAGTTGAATCTTTCAGGTGAGAGATTTCTGAACAGGTGTAGTTCCATGCGGTAATGGTTTCTGAGAAAAAGACTCTTATAAAATTGAAATAATGAAATTTTTTTTGGTATTTTGTTGTAAAATAGTAAAAAAAAAAAGTAACATGGTTTTAAAGGGAAACATCAAGGAGCAGAGGATATCTTTTTTTTCTTTAGTGTTACCATTGGACAATCACGTACATTTGACTTTTACTTCACCCAGTTCTGGAGAAAATTTCAGATCTAGTGGTTCAGCATGTGTTTAAGAGACTTTTTTTTACAGTTCATTGTTCAATTTATTTGTAATGGCTAATAATAAGTTTAATATATACAATTAGTATTTAATTATTTCCATTCATTTATTCTCTGTGAGCTATGTAATTTTCTCTGTTTCAGTGACTTGATGCAGCTTGTTTTCATTTTATTTTCAATCATAAGCAATCCATATGTTGGAACTTGAATAGTGTCTCATGACTGGAATTTGGTTTAGTTTTTATTTTAAGATGCAGGTCTTCTCATAAAGCAACAGTCTGACTTTTTTTAATAGTGTCAAAGGTTTGTAACTGTCTTAAAACCAGCAGAGACTTTTAGGGGGTGTCGTAGTTTGAGGCCCCTCAAACAGTTCTGTGCACCCCCCCCCCCTTCTTTCTTCCCCAGTCCCGGGGAAATGAGAAGG
>JASSUY010017007.1:0-24153 GCA_032466535.1 Forpus xanthops
AGCATCCCTATAGGCCCCTTCAGATACTGGAAGGCTGCTATGAGGTCTCCACGCAGCCTTCTCTTCTCCAGGCTGAAGAGACCCAACTCTCTCAGCCTGTCTTCATAGGAGAGGTGCTGCAGTCCCTTGATCATCCTCGTGGCCCTCCTCTGTATTTGTTCCAACAATTCCATGTCCTTTTTATGTTGAGGACACCAGAACTGCACACAATACTCAAGTGAGGTCTCACAAGAGCAGATACAAATAGCATGTAAGTGATGAAAAGTGAATTCTCTTTATGGCAGAATTGTTAAGTACTTTTTGATCTATAAAAACTATGAATATTTGAAATTTTCCTCTTGATTCGGGATGAAAATAGATACTGAATTACCAAAATTTGCCACTGGACAGCAGATGTGAATTTCAGTCAGTTCTGCCAGATGCCCAGCAATGAAGTGTATCTTACTGACTGTTCAATATTTCTCATTGTGCATGTGCAAGAAAATGTGATCTTGAGGTTTGGAGATCAAGTAATTAGTTTGGGTTTTTTTTTCCAGTGAAAATTGCAGATGAAAATACACTGAGAAGCCAAAAATCTTGTAGAAAAGAGGTGTTTTTTAAATTGGAAATAAAAAGAAATTAGGCATGTAAACACAAAAAAACCCTTTTATAGTTTTTCTGTGAGGATTCTGACTATTCCAGGTTAAAATGAAATTTCTTCTGTCTGAGTGATGCAGGTGGTGGTGCACTCAGTGGTGCTCCTCCTCAGTTACAGAGGGGAGAATTGAAAAGTCGTGATGATTTTCTTGAATAACTTCCTTATAATAACAACAGGCAGATTACCTGTGTTCTCCTCCATTCTCTTGCAACCAATTTGCTTTGTAGTCAAGCCTTTCAGGTGCTTCATGTTTTAGATTACAGTCCATTTTCACAGCCAGATATTTAGCTTTGTAGCAGCTGTGTTACGGAACAGCTGCATGCAAACTGACATCTAAAGCTGCTGTCTTAAATCTTCACCCACTGAGAAATATTTTGGTATTTAAAGAGAAATTTTAACATTCTGCTCACACCACAGAATGAAACTGTTCATTGCATCTTTTCCAGTGTAACTATGAGCAGGTACTCCGTTTGGATATCAGATGCATGAGATCAGTACTTCCTAAATTTTCATGTGAGGGTCAGTTTTGATTTGAAATATATATTCTTTATGCAAACCGCATCTGCTTTCTTCTTAATTTGTTTCACTTCTCTAAACCATGTACTGTAGGCATCACCATAACTGCATGTTCAAATTATTTTCCGGTGATCTTCCTCCCCCAGCCCCAGTTAAGTTTCCATTAGGAGATCTGTGATGGTGTATATATCCTTGACACTACTCTCACCGAGACAATCCTGCAGTGGAGACTTTGGATGGGCTGTTGATGATCTACATAAGATCAATATAACTGGGCTTAGACCCATTAGACTCAGGAGATGAGTCAAGCTGAAAGAGTTCAGTGCTCAAGTCTCTGAAACATCACAGCTGTGTTACCTCTGCTTAGTGCCTGACTTTTATCAGAGTAAATCTTGACTTTGTGTTTCAAAAATTAGTGGTTTATTTCTGTGTTCTGTTTGTGAAGAACTGTCACAATCTGGATAGAGAAGCAGCTGAGAACAGAGATGGAGTTGGGTATCTCCAGGTATCAACACACTGTGATTTTCCTCTCTTGTAAGCTGCCACAATGCAGTTCTGGAGGAAAGTCTAGAGAGGGGGTGCTTTCTCCCAAGGAAAGATGTCATCTTACATGCCTTTCCCAGAGAAATGTTAAATTGAAATACTAATTTTTGTGTTACTGGTATTTTCTCCATCCTGCCTGTGGAATGGTGGAGCCACCTTCTTCCCACTCTGATATAAGAGCTCTGAAAATTACTCTTGGGGAGATGAGAGAAGAGGATTAAAGGCAACAGGACTTACCCAAGTACTTCTGAACTAAGGAGTCACTGTAAGCAAGTGTCTGGTTTCAAACTGATTTTTATTAGCCTATTCCTCATTCATTCTTTGTTGTTGTGTGATAAGTATGTAGTTTATGTAGATGTTCCTATTTAGAGGTGGCTTGGTAGGAGCTGTTTTGTTGTGGTGGTAAAGTAGAAGTGCGAAAACACCACCTCTTTGTCTGCTCTCTGTGCCCGGCTGTGTTAACCATATACCATGCAATGTCTGGTGCCTTCACAATGCTCCAAACCAACACCTTGTTGGCTGTTTTTATTTCCAGTTCTTTGTTATCTCATGGCATCTGTGATTTTGTTTAGTATAATTCAATAAAAAGAAGAAAAATAAGATTCTTTAAGAATTTACGTTGCTGCTTTTAATGTGCAGCTTATAGATGGTGCGTTATGCAACTTGTGAAGAGCAGTAATAATTTCAGTTGCACTCTTTTGCTGGGGGAGTTTGACATGGCAATATTATATGCACCTAACAGGGCTTTCCTACTATAGTTATTCTAAGTGAAGTGTGGTGGGGAAAGGGAACCTTTCATTGAAGATTAGCAGAGATGGGAACAAGTCTCCAACTTCCAGAAAACTGTTACGACCTAGAAGAAATTGTTTTAGGTTCCCAAAGTAACCATCTAAAGTCAAGTTATAGGTGTCTCTTAACATACCCTGTCATGTCCCAAAAAATCTATCTGCAACCATGACAAAGCTATGGATACAAAAGATGCCGAGGAAAAAAGGGGAAAACCAAAACAAAGCCACCAAAAAACCCCAAACAAACAAAAAACCCCACAAAAAACAACAACCCACCTCCAGAAAAAGTGGAAAAACTAAGTATGTTCGTTGGAAGTGATTGTGGAAGCATTGCTTTTCACACTCATTCCTATAAATAATTACTGTCTAGCACTTAAGTTCAACTACCTGAGTGCATTAGAAATACCCAAAATAAGCAGAAGTGAAAGAAAATTACACGTTTGCTAATTTGATAAAGTAGATATATTTGTACTCACTGAAAATTCACTACTTAAAGTGTCTTAACATCTCAGCCGCATCTCTGATACGGTTTCCTGTGTCTGCTTCCTGGTGTTCTGCCAAGAGATTGAGTCCTGACACATCAAATCCTATTACTACTTTTATCGTTAGAAAAGAATATCAGTTGTTAAAGTGGCTATTTTTCAAGACACTCATACTACCATAGGGTATATTTGTTTAAAATGAAAGATATTTGAAAAAATGCACAAACTGCTTCACATACTGAATGAAAGATAAATTGGTATACGTAGCTCTCCTGTCTCCAGATAGGTTAGGTAGAAAGCAAGAAGTATATAAATTGAGATTAATTTGTATACATGCACACTGTTTAGCTTTCGGGAGGTAAAACATTGTGTACTTTCCTGAATACAGTTCCATATGCACGTCTTCATATGTGTGCATCTTAATAAGCATTTGGCTAAGTTAAATTGGAAAAAGATTCATGCTAAAAACGAGGTGAAGTTTTCTCCTGTTTGGGACACCCAAAGTCATTGTGGTCAGTAGGTTATCCCAGTGATGAGCTGTCTCCTCCATAACTGAGATGTCCTTTTTGGCATGCTTGATAAGCCCTTTCCTTGCATGTTTCTGACTTGTCAGGAAGATATCAAGTGCTTGTCAGCTCTTTGCATTACTGTTTGCTTCAGAAATCAGTTGTTGGCGTTACCAGTGACACATCAGCACTCAGCACTCTTTACTTCAGAGTTGCAGGGTAGGCATGTGCCTCCCTCATGCTACAGAACTTCTTGTCTGTTCTGAGCTCCAGGAAGGAGAAGGTGCTTGTACTGCCTGCTGTTGTTGTATATTTTGGTTACTGGTAGCCTGGGAGCTCTGAAGGGATTCCGTCCCATGTGTCCATGTAACCCCCACCAAAACCTACACAGTTTCATGCCTGGGTCAGCCTTGTATTCTGTATGATTTAGCCCAAGTGACGGGGTCATCTCTGGTGGTGAGAGAGACAACCACAGAACAGATACCTAAACCAGTAAATGTAAATACACCTTTGCTGAGACTTGGGAGAAGCAGCAAATGAAAGGATTCCTGAAAGGAAACAGATCATCTTTAAAGTCCATTCTAACCCAAACCAGTCTATGATTCTATGAAAAACAACACAGGGCAGGGCAAACACTTTGTGAAAGATACAGCATAGGGTTGTAGGTGTCTTCTGGATACTTCTTTAATTATTTTTGTACAGTGCTGATGAAACATAATTTATTTTTGCACCTTTCCAGTATGTTTCTATAGATTTTGAGCCAAAAAGCACCTTCTATAAATATATTCCAGATGTAACTTTCCAGGTCAGAATTCTTCCTGGGTAGCAGCGTGAGACCTTATCATAGTGTATGATGCTAATCTTGTAGTTTTGACTTCTATCCAGGCAAAATCTGGCTGATAGCAGAGGGAACACACCACCCAGCCAGGGCTGACTTGCAGCTCTTGGCATTTTGCAAGAACAGCCTCAAACATTATCAAGAGTTGTATCTTTTTGGGTAGCATCTGTTTGGAGTAAGCATTGTGCTTGCTAAGGGACTTGCAGTTTCATCAGGTAAGAACTTTTTTGTAGGAGAGGGGATGTGTATGACAGTAATACTGAACTCCGTAAGTTAACTGTTGCAAGTCCTGCTATTAGGGGTGCTTCTAGTAGACACAGAATGGTAAAGAAAAATAAAAGATTAATTGAAGTTTTTTCCCTTTCAGATGGAAAACCAGATAATGAAGAATACACAGTAAGATTTAGAGCTTTCTTCGTTTTACTTGAGCATTCAATGTCACTTTGGTAAAATTTCCTCATTATTGGCTTTTTGAAACTGTATTTAGTATAGTCCCAAATTGTATATAATAATCACTTTTGTAGATCCACACAGTCCTTTCTCAGCCAGTGAGGGATTAAAACTGAAAGTCATTACTAGGAGGTGAAATGAGAGTATGTGTGCTGTTGTTATCCTTTCATGTTTTGCCTTTTTTCTTCCTTTATTATTTTTCTGTATTTAATCCCCTTCTTCTTCTTTGAGGCAGTGGGAATGGCTTATAAAAGGATGATCAAAGCATGAAGGGAATAATTGTCTCTTTTGGTTTCTAAGTCTCACCTCAGTATTTCAAATGGGCTATGAACCATTTTTTGTTAAGACCTAAGTGCCTCTGTATAATTTCTTGTTTTGGCAGTGGTCTGTGTGATTGTGCAACTCAGACCACCTGCACTCCTGTAAGCCCTGTTATGGTCTGTTACGCTTCCCTGACATCCACTCCATTGACATTAAATAGAGTTTAAACAGAGGGAACTCACCATAAGAGTATGACTCCAAATTTACATCATCCCCTTGATACCTTCTATATAATTCCTATCAAAGGCTGAAATGAGGTGAGACAGTGAGAAGTCTGTCCACATCCTACAGCCTGTCTTACTCATGAGCTAACTTACTCTCTTACACCACATTTAGCTCAGTGATAAAAAGACCAAAAGAAAATTACAAAAATGTGAAAAACATTACTTTCTCAAAAAAATCTTCTAATAAATCTGCCATTCACTGAATCCAGCTGTCCTGGGTCAAGGGTAATGCAGAGGTTGTCTCCTATGACTATGGGACAAGAAGGAATAAGCAGAAATTGAGTTTGTATGCACCAAGGGAACAGTTAAGTGCTTGTAAATTCTGTGTATTGGTGGCAGGGGGAGGGGTGCCATAATCTGTCTCCCTAATTTGTAACTAGCATCTGCAGCTTGAGAAAGCATCCTCTGTAGAGGCTGCCAGTGGAGTGGCTGAAGGGAGGAGAGGAGGAGAGATTCCAGAGGTTTTCTTTCATAGTGTTATTAAAGGCTTTTAAAGAATAAGGATCACAAAAATACATGAAATGAGAGATGAAAATACTATTTATCAAAACCTACCAAATGATACCTATCAGCTGTGTTTGTATCAGCCTCCATCTGGATTAATCCAAGACCATCCAGGATTACTTTCCAAAGGCAGAAATTCAGAAGAAAAAATTCTTGTAATTATGTTGGAAGATTTGGGGGTTTACCCCCATATCTAAATGCTATTTTTGTCATCATCTCAAGAGATGGGGAGAAATTGTCCACTTGTCTCTGCTGGTGACAAGCTATTAATTGGTGTAGATCCTTTAATTTATGACACCATGTTGGCATGAAGAAGGAATTAAGGCCAATTTAGTAATTTACTTTATTAATATAAAATCCATGTCACTACAGTGTTGGATAACAACTATCAATAAGCACTTCCAGCAGTGCTGCTGTTCAAGCGTGATACATGTAATCAATTTGCTTGTGACATGAACTGAATTAACTAGCCAAATGCATCTTCTGCCATCCCCAAGGTAATTTTATGCCCCACGTTCCTGTAGGCACTAAGGAAGTGGACCCTCAGTCCTAGGTTGCACGTGTTGCCTAGTTTTAACACAAGTGCATAGAAGGCTTCCTGTTCACCACAGTGATTTCCAAGGACACAGCTTGTCCTTTAGTCCTATAGAATGTTTTCTGAGATCCAGAGTCGGGCGCCAGCACTTTCTCCTGGTGTTGGAAGTTATGCTGCTCGACTGTCTTCGTGCTATAAGTACTTTATGGAGCTGTTTAATGTTCAAGTGATTGTGACTAGCTTGTAGTTTCACTTCATATTGTCCTGCATCCAAGACAAGAAAAAGTGCTTGACTCGCAGCACGATCTTGTGTCCTCCTTTGAGTCCTAAAGGATTTGCCTTTTTGCTTGATTGTTGAACATCCTCAGTACTTTCTGTCTCTCAGCTGTTACTGAGAGATCACATAGCCACTGGCTGCTTCTATATTCAGTGTAGGAAACCTCCGTCTCACGAGAGGGAATGGTTCAATCTCTGCGAGTCATTTCTGGGATCACATTGCTGGTGCAAATTCCCTGACGTCCAAACTGACGTGTCACAGCTGCAATCAGGAGCTGCACGCAGCAGTGATCTGGGAATTCCTGTACTTCTAGAAAAAAATGTTACCTTTTGCACACTAACATTTAAAATTGCTGTTCTCACATTGAGGTTTGACTCTTGTGATTAGAAATGAGTAACTTGAAAGTGTCATGCATCAACAGACCTGACCTCTTTTAAGAAAGATGATTCCAGTATTATTGCCACTTTGCAGCGGTGAAAATAGAAGCAGTGCAAGATGAGGCTTGCTTCATCTTGCAAACCTAGACAATGGAAAATTGTTCCAGGGAGCTTGGTAAAACATTGACCACAGGCCCTGAGCAGCTATGAAGTTTCCATCATTGAATGTATTCAGAACTCAGCAACCTGCTCTAGCTTTTAATTTCAGAAACAACACTCAGGTTTTCAGAATCCCAGTGCTTTGTTTGGTCTCTACTATGTCATGCAAGGTAAATGTGTATTTTCCATTAGAGAAGGAAAAAATTAGTCTCTTCTGGCACATTTTATTTTGCTTGGAACTGTATTGGAGAGGACTTGAGAACAAAGTCACAGTTGCAGCCTACTCGTTATCAATCCATTTCTTGGTAGTCATTGCAAAGCTGGTGTAATAGGGCAAGTGGGTATGAGAGCAGTGTGTCGCTGGGCAGAGCAGAAGAGTATCTTTTGAGGAGTCTACACACTGACAGAGCAAACACAAACCGCAGCATGCATCTGTGAAATCCAATTGCATCACATTTTATAGACACACAGCTAACATAACTGAGTAATTCTGTTTGTACAGAAATCATTCCTGCAGCCAGTTTGCTCAGCCGGGGATCTCATGTCACGGGTAACCATGGCACCATGCTCTTTGCATTTATTGGGTTCCACGCACTTTATTTTGTGCTGGCCTATAAAAATAAAACCAAAATCAGATCCTCTCATCTTTTTATGGGGTATGTGTAGCAATCTGGACTTCTGGGTTTGTACCATGAAGTATTTGCGATAGAAACAGAGGCTGTCTGGTGATCAGTTCAAGTGTTACTTGATACAGAAATACCTGCTGTGCTTGCATGCTTTTTTCTGGTAATTTGGGGTTTCTTGGGGCACTGAGTGGCAGCTGAAAGCTGGTGAAGCCTCTGCAGGCCCTGCGTATGGTGCTGTACCATCTGGCAGGAAACACTGACTTGGACATAGTCTTGGGTGACATGGTTTAGTGGGAGGTATCCCTGCCCAGAGCAGGGGGTTGGAACTGGATGATCTTAAGGTACTTTCCAACCCTAACTATTCTATGATTCTATGACTTTTCACTGCCATCTCCAAGGACTAGCTTATTTTTTCTAGCAGTGACTTTCCATAAAAGACACATAAATTCTCTTCCTAGGAGAACGTCCTAATCACTAGGTTAGTGAGAATTACTTGCATGAGATCTGCTCTTCACACAGTTTGAGGATGGTTTGGTTTGGCTTGTTTTTTTACAAGGTGAAGTGGGTTTTCCTGCTCTGAGTCTCTTCCTTCTTCCCTCATGCAGGTGCTGTTCAGGCAACACATGGATAGTCTCAGAACCATTCTGTCACAGTGAAAAACTCCTTTTGCATTTCTGAGGAATACTGGTGGCTAGGAGAGAGCTATGGGTTTTGCTGTGCCATCACACACCTGAAAACAGTCTGGCATGAAAATAAGGCACTTTTACTATTATTGAAAGGAAGTTTGGGGGAGAAAAAGTGGCAGTAAGCAATTATTGGTTCAGATGCACATTTTCTTCTGTGAAGACCAGTTGTGAATGTTGCTTTTCCTGTAGGGGCATTCTCTTCCCTAGATAAAATTAAACCAAAATCAGGTTGTTTTTCATGAATACACATTGCCCACATTTTTCAGAGGTGTTTGAAGAAGCCCTTTTTTAAGGCTGAAACTTCACAGGTTTTCTGCTGAAGACTTTTAACAGCTTTCAAGTGAGCAGAGGCCAGTGGGTTCAGGAAAATCAAAGCAAATGTCTAGCACATAGAAGGAGCCCTTCAAGGAATTGTACAAGAAGGTATTCAGTCCTGCTCTCTGTTTTTATCCAAGTTCAGTTCATGCCTTGATTCATTGCCTAGATACATTTTTACTTGCATTTTTTGACCAAACAGAGATTGCCAGAGCAAATGAACCATAAAGCTACAGTCGAATGCTTTCAAAGTGCCTTGATTTTGTTAGAATTTCTGTGCCTGCTATTGGCTGACAGAAATCAGATCTTCTCTGGGAATTTCCTTCATTAAGTTGAATGTTTCATTTAACAAGAGAGAAATTACTGTATTGTCAATCAAGTTATACTGAGGAAATAGAGCTTTTACTCATTTAATAATAGAAATAATATTTCCTTAGGCTTTGCCAGATACGTATAGATCAGTTAGAAAGCTCTGGAAGACATTCATATGGATGGGACAGGTTTTTGGAAGCCTTTAGCCATGTTATCCTGAATACTGAAGCGTGGTATGTTCCTGATGGAGTTATACACATTGCTCTGTGTAAATACCAAGTGTCTTTCTGGTGATTCTTGCCTTTCAGTGAATAAGAAGTATATTAACACTGATTATGCAGCCTCACAGAAACAGAACATTTCAGAGGGTTGAAAGCTGCTTTGCCAGCATCACTGTGCTAGTTACTGGGAACTGTTTCAAGCTCCTTAGCATTAATGAATGAGGATTATTAAGCATTTAAACATTTAATTTCTTAGGATGGTTCTGCCAGTCTTGCAAATGCTGAGCTATAACAAGATATGTACTAGCAATTTTGATGGTAATTATGTAACATCCCATTTGTCAGTTATTCTGTTTCTCCCCCCTGTATTTTAATGGTTTTTAACATTTTACCCACTTCTAAGCTAAAGACTTGTGGAATTCCACTGTAATTGATGTCTGTTTAGGCTCATAATTCAGCATGTCTGCCATCTGAGGTCATTTGGTATGAGGCACGGGGGAATAGTGCTTGTTCTTAGATGGTACGAAGAATGCAGAAAGGTTTATGTAACGTTGCCCAGTGACAGTAATAAATAATTTCCATATCTCAGGTTATATATAATGTTTTATTGGCTTGCAGTCTAAAACCTATCTATCAGAAGTGTGTTTACTCATGGGCTTTACCTAAAAACTGATACTTCAGAGGTAACTTCATTGTTTCAAACATAACTAAGTCCTACAATAAGAAGTTACCACTAAAATTCTTATTGTTGTTATATAGAAAATATTCTGCATTTTCCTTGCTGTATCATGGGAGACTAGCAATAAAGAGGTTTTCTAGCAGAGCCTTGAAAAAGAAGAATACCTTGAATTTAGGGACATCTGTGTAGTACTGAGTAAGCTAGAAAGAACGACGTACTTTCAGGGCTGCATGTAATACTAACTACATCCGTTGAAAATAGTCACAGAGAAGTTGGAGAACCTGGAAATAAACAGAATGGAAGTCTGAACATGTAGGTTGAGCAAGGTAGATGGGGAAGGGGACATCATTTTGCCAATAAGGCTTAAGTCATAGGTGTAAATTTGCAGAAGTTAGAAAGCTGCATCAATCAGCGCAGTTGGGCTGTTACCCACTTGTGTCAGCCTTGGGCATGACATGCTCCTTTGGGAGCAAAAGCATGGAGCTGGAGCTGTTCCCTCCAAAATAGCCTGCAAGTCTAAGGAAGAATGCTGGGAAGCTCACACTGTTCCATAGCTGAGACAGGAATCAATAAAATAAGTTACAATTACAGTATCAGCAGATGCTTCCTTAGCAAGGTGAAAGACTTAAATCAGCTTAAGCCTCTAATATCATTAATATCTGATTTTCCATTGGCAAGCTATTCTAGTATCCTGAATTGCAAGTAGTTTCTGAACTTTGCTCACCTCAAGCTGTCAAAAGTGAAAGGAATCACACTTGCTCTGGGATATCTCCTGATTCCAAGCAAATAATTCAATCTTGTTTCTTCAGTCTTATCCCACATTACAGAGCTTTCATCAGACAATGACTGGTGTCCAGCAGTTTCTGTGCCTGCTGTAACCACCTTCAGATTTTCCATCAGTTAGTTCTGAATATGAAAAATGAAACTTTACCCAAAACCTCATAGTTCATTTAGTTGATCTGAAGTCATTCAGTGGTTTGAAAACCACCTTTAAGTTAAAACAAATACATGTTCTGTTGACAGCCTGGACTGGCAGCAAGAGCATTAAACTGCCAGGAGGGCACTGGCAGGATGTAAAATGCCCTGGGAAGTGTTGAGAGTTTGGGAAATTTTCAGTCCAGCCTCCCAAAACAAAAACTTCCAGGTGATACGGTTTGATGTGTTTGCTTTGAAGGGGTGTGGGCTGGCTGCACTCATGTTGCCTCCTGTGTTGCCTCTGTATCATCCATCTCATTCTCCCAGATACTTCAACGCTTTCATTTTCCTTTCTGTACCAAGGTACCCTTCCTAAGAAGCCCCCCAGCACTGACTAGCAAATTCCCATCTTCATTTGCGTGCAGTGCTTCTGGCCTTCTCACAAGAAACCATGCCAGATCTTCCTCTCACTGGATGCAGAAGATGCAACAAGGAGAAGAACAGAGATGGATTTCTCCCTCCTTTTGCTCTATTCAGTCTCGCCTCCGATTACCATGTGCCACCTTTTCCTGTTGTGCAGCAATGTACAGAATGAAATTCTCCTTTTGATTAAACACCAATGAATCCACAGGATGGCAGAGCAGAAAGCCAGCAGCTGACAGTCCTTTTATATTCCTGTACGTACATACAGAGGTGTGAATCTTTGTGAGAGAGGTTGTAAGATTTCGCAAGATAAATCGTTTTGAGAAGGGAACCAACCCCATGCTACTGAAGCTTAATTAATTATATCAAAAATAATCATTTAATTATCAACTGAAGTTAATGAGTGGAACAACCTGCCGCCACCTGCAGTGGTGTGAAATTACTTTTAGGGAAACTTAGGCACTTACATAAATGCTGTTGATGAGTTTAAGCATGGTAATTCCTGTGAGCTATGACCCTCCAGTGTCACGCTTGTGACCTAGAGCCCAACTTGAGGAAAGGGCTGAAGCTGCAGATTTGGAATTTTGGGAATGAGCTTTAGTGGCTGCACAGAAACCCCTGTACCCTTTAAGATCTTCAGCTCCTGATGAGCTTCTGTTTTCACAGTGGTGAGGGTCTGTATTCCGTTGCCTCTTTGTGTCTGTTTTCTGATTACTCGAGTTTTCTGTTGTGTTAAACTTAGTAAATGCAGTAGCAGAGGTGATGCTAAGCTGTTGCTGTATGCAGCCGCAGCTAGACAGGGGTGATCAGCTTGGAAAAGAGAAGGCTGAGTGGAGACCTCAGAACAGCCTTCCAGTGCCTGAATGGGGCTGCAGGGATGCTGGAGAGAGACTCTTCATTGGGGTCTGTAGTGATAGGACAAGAGGTGATGGGTTCAGGCTGAAACAGGGGAAGTTCAGGTAAGATTTAAGGAAGTTCTTCACTGTAAGGGCGTTGAGGCACTGGCACAGGGTGCCCAGAGAAACTGTGGCTGCCACATGCCTGGCAGTGCTCAAGGCCAAGTTGGACAGAGCAGCCTGGTCTAATGTTCAGTGTTCTTGCCCATGGTGGGGGATTTGAACTCAATGATCTTAAGGTTCTTTACAACCCAAATTGTTCTATGATTCTGTCATTACTTAGTGTGCCAGATGTGCATTTGTTCCCCCTACTGATTAATTAGTTAATCTCTGCTGGTAAAATCAAAATACAGATGTTTAGTTAAATTGGCATCAGATTTGCAAATCAGGTTTTTCCAATGTGGCTACAAAGACACTTCCTAAAGCTGATTCCTTAAACCTGCTGTCATGTTTAGGGAAAGTTACAGTTTGAATTTCTGTAGGGGTGTTGTGAGGTGAAAAATAAAGCCCAAGAGATAAAGCAGCATCAAGTAAGAAAGAAATGACAAGGTGCAAGAAGAAACTGTAAGCGTTGGATAAAGAGCAAATGCGTGCATCTTGGATGGCAGTTAATACACAGGGAATGCGCTGGGTCCTTTCCAAAGGGACTGCTTGTGTCCTGTGGAGAGGATCCAGCACTGTCACCACTAGAGGGTACCCTCGCATTTAGCATATAAACCGTTGCTTTGCATTACTTCATAGCCAGTTTGAAGCAAGTGCTATCCGCAGGGGAAGGCAGAGAGGAGCATTTCCAAAACAGACTGAAAACGCTCAGGGTGTATCTTTAAAAGTGGATTAGTACATCAAGATGTAGTTATTTACCAAGGGCAACTTCAAAATCTCTTGGTGACACAAATAAATGAAATCTCCCCGCATCCTAATTCAGGTAGTTGGGTTTATACTTTGTTTTTTTTTTTTTTTCAAAAACACTGGAATATTTTTTGTTTTCTCAGGTTTTATATAATGAAGATGCTTGGGAATCATTGTGGATCTCATTAGAGTTGCTGTAAAGATACTGAAGATTATTCAGGGAGGTTTTGTTCTGATTCTGTAGCAGCTCGTTACCTTCTAGAGGAGCAAAGTTGGGCATCACTAATTCCAAAATCATTGAGTCACAGAATGGTTTGGGTTGGAAAGGACCTCAAAACCTTCCAGTTCCAACCCCTTGCAAAGGGCAGGGGCACCTCACACTAGATAATGTCACCCAAAGCTCTGTCCAACCTGGCCTTGAACACTGCCAGGGATGGAGCATTCACTACTTCTTTGGACAACCTGTGCCAGAGCCTCACCACCTTTACATTAAAGAACTTCTTCCTTATATCTAACCTGAACTTCTCCTGTTTCAGTTTGAACCCATCACCCCTTGTCCTGTCACTACAGTTCCTGACAAAGAGTCCCTTTCCAGCATCCTATAGGCCCCCTTCAGATACTGGAAGCTACTCTGAGGTCTCTGCACAGCATCTCTTCTCCGGGCTGAACAGCCCCCACTTTCTTAGCCTGTCTTCATCCTCTTTCTCCCTCCTCCATGCTGAAGCAAGAGTGAATCTGAGTCAGTACTAGCGTTTATGCAGTATAAAAATAGACTGAATGTTAATCCACCGTTACAAGGTACATACTGCCATAGCCTGCAATTTGTAGGAATGAAAATGTAAAATTTTACAGAGTGCACCAGGCAGCGATAAATATGACTCAATCAGATCTTGCCTGTGTGACAAAATATTAGTTGAGTCAGGAAAGATTGAGGTGTAGCAGGAACCAGGTGAGGAAGAAGTAAGTGTGCAGGGAAGAAAGCCCTACTGCCATGGAAAAAGGACTTGGTGGGAATTGTCAGTGGGTCTGCAGCTCCTAAAGGCCAGAACTATTAACAGATCTGAGACAGAGTCTTAACAGAAAGGTTAGCAGCAATACAGGAGGAAATGCCAAAGTGGGGAATGAAGTGTTCTGTGAAGGAGTTCAGGGGATAATTGGATACTGTGAGTGAACAAAGGGACTGGCAAATTACATCTGTGTAAATAGAGAGCTTGGTAAAATAACAGTTTATAGAGACTAAGTCTCCAAAATGGTTATTCCTGAGCAATAAAAATCTGCAGGATAAATTTATGTAAGAGGTATAATATCCAGAATGATACTCCTTGTGGTTCCCTTATGATACTGAATTCCTTAGTGAGAGCATATGCTAGGTTTCTGGTGGACTTCACTGGAATAAGGATCTTGCTGTATATTTTTAAGGAAAAGAACAGTGTAATGCATGTTTGTTGTTAATGAGATGACATGTCAGAAGAAAGTGTTGAGTCTTGAATCAGAGGTTGCCTCTGGAGAAGAAATCCAAATTTCCCCTTGAATAATCACCCTCCCACAGACAAACATGCATACTGGATAACTTCTGTTTTGGGGTATTGTGATTATCTGTATGTAAAGATTCTAGTGCTTGGAATAAGTACATAAAGATCTTTCCGGAGCAAAACCAAACTCAAAAAATACAGGGCAGTAAATATCAGCATTTAAACAGATCAGACTATAGCATAAACTTATTAATAAATAAAAATATACTAAATTAAATACTCTGTCTCTTGTGGACCATTGGGGAGAAGACACCAAGATGTTGTGACTTTTTAGCTAATTTCAAGGATGTGCTGATATTACCGGTGTATAAAGTGTCTGTGCAGATATATGGTTATGTGCATCCTGTATAGGGTGAATCTTCTAATGCATCATTTGGTTTTAAACACATGTAAAACATACATTGTCAGTTCTGTGTTGGTTGCTTGCGCTTACAACTATGCTATTGGCTGTTCAGAATAGCTGATAATGTATCCTCTAATAAGTGAAGATTTATACTTATTTCTTGCAATATTTTGACTATTTTGTCTTGGTTGCTTTCGTTGAATAAAAGCCAGTTTTAATTTAGACAAGGGTCAAGAAAATGGGATACAGCCTGTGCAGGCTGCTTTTTCTTAGCTAGATGGAAATCTCCATCCAGAGGTACCTTAAAAGTAAAATTGATCAGCTGCAGCTCTTGCTCACTAAGGAGGCCAGAGTTTAGTACAAATCCACAGCCTCCCTTCTGCCTGGCCCTGCCTTCCAACTTTTGTAGCTTAACTTGGTAGTTTGAACGCCTTGTGTTTTCCAAGTAAACATGATGATGCACATGCATTCAGGATCCTGCCCCAGTGTGTTTAGGTTAACTGCAAAATGGAATGTATTGTCTCTAATGTCAGGTGCTTTCTCTTAAGCATACCTTCTTTGGGATGTGAAAACCCTTAAGATCATGATTTCTTTGGAATTTTTTGTTCTTCACACCCCTCTTGACGTCCAAGAAGCTTGTTTTGATCACTGTAGCTCCAGGTGGAAACGTATTATTGATTCTAACATTTTCATCAGCACCAGTCTTGATTTCTGTCACCTAAACTCCTCCAAGAAAACAGAGCATGGTGTTCCTTGCCTAGTTCTGTCTCTGCTCTTTGAAGCTGATGTTTAGGACTTTTGGATCTCCAGGTGGTTGAAAATTCTTTCTCTGTAGTGTCTTGTGCTACATGCAGGTTCATTGCTCATTGTAGTACAGGTGTATCTCTACTTCCTCCAAGCCTGTAACCTCTGAAGGCACGTTACTTGGTAGCTTGCTTGCAGGGACCTTGGGAGCAAGTGATCACTTTCAGGTGGCATTCTTGCCTTTTGGCTCTCTCTTCATTTTGATTACAAAGGCTGTGTCCATGAGGCAGAATTCAGCTCCATGTCATAGAATCATAGAATAGTTAGGGTTGGATAGGACCTTAAGATCATCCAGTTCCAACCCCCCTGCCAGGGGCAAGGACACCTCACACTAAACCATGCCACCCAAGGTTGTGTCCAACCTGGCCTTGAACACCACCAGTGATGGAGCATTTACAACTTCCCTGGGAAACCCATTCCAGTGCCTCACCACCCTTACAGTAAAGAACTTCTTCCTTGTATCCAATCTAAACTTCCCCTGTTTAAGTTTGAACCCATTACCCCTTGTCCTCTCACTGCAGTTCCTAACAAAGAGTCCCTCCCCAGCATCCCTATAGGTCCCCTTAAGATACTGTAAATCTGCTGTGAGGTCAAGCTGTTTGTGACACTGTAAAGTAGACCTGCTGGCATTCCCCTCACAGAAGTACATGACAAAGCTGTCCAGGTAGAGTCTAACTAAAAAAAAAAATGAACAGTTTTCCTAAAATCTGAGCATCTTTAGGTATTTTTACAGGACAATGTATTGCATTACATATATGTATGTAATAGTATATGCAGTACATTGTCTCAGCATCCAAAGTGCAGTGCAGTGCTGTGTTTCGTGATTCATGGATTGTCATGTTTGTGGATCACCAAGTGTCTGAGCTTGCTTTGGGTAAGAATTTGCGAAATACATGGTTTTGCAGACCAACTGTTTGTCACTGAGAAACCCCATGAGTAATTCTAACTGAGAAACAGACCTGAGGACTTTGCAGTCTGCTCACAGGCACAATGTTCTCTGAATAAAGAATTGGTTGGGAATCAGACAGCCCACTCAAGTTGTTACTGGATCCTTCTCAAAAGACAAGTTTGGCCTTGTGGAAGACTGCTCACAGGTACAAGTTTTTTGGAACACACCTCAGGTAGACTATTTCAATGTAAGTCAATGAAAAGTAAATATGGTTCTGTATTGAGCAGTGAACAAGAGGAGCAAAATGCAGACCTTTACTGACAGGCCATTATAATGTACCATTGTGCTATCAAAGCAGGGATGTTAGCACAGGAAGGCTTAATGCAAATATATGTCTGATGGCTTTATTATTTCTTTGCGCTATTCCAGGGGTATAAAGAAACTGGTACTGGCAGGAGTGCCTGGCATTGCTCTATCGGCTGCTGTTCCATCACAGTGTCTAGGATATGTGGACTTGAAGTACCTTTGCACTGCAGAAATTCATTCTTAGCTTTCATCCAGCTTATAAAGAGCAAAGCCATTCCCCAGTATTGCTCCAGCAGAAGCAGAAGTGAGAATAATGGCAAAATGTCATTTCTGCCTTTCATGCTGAGTTCCGCTTACTTTCTTTGTGTCAGGCAAACAAGAATACCGCAAGCTACAGAAGGGCCCAGATGCGTTTTGGCCCTGGTGTAGTGGCCCTTTACCTGGTGTAGAGGTCGTTGATGTAGGTTGGTCCTTTGCTGCTGCTTGGAGCTCTTCTAAACAGATGTGAGATCTTATCCTGGCCTCCAACAGGAGTGTGCTCAAAGGAAAAGTGTGATGTATGGGCATAGAGTTATGGGGCTGTGCCATGGTTCTGTACCATGGTTCAGCTCAGGAGCAAAGCTGAGCTGTTGCTTCTTTAGAATATGATGAAGCGAAGGAAACAATGTTGTGTATATTGAACTCTTCATTGAGTCCTGAACATGGGTTAGACAGTGGTGATTCTAGGAATGCCCAGAAAGAAACTGCCTGCTGCCTGTGGGACAGGGCTCAAGTAGAGCCCACGAGATAGGACCAAGAGTCACAAATGAACAGTGAAGATAACGTACACATTTTGCAGCTTCTGCTTGGGTAAGCACCATTTGTTCCCTTAGAAAAAGTAGCCTTGGGCAAAGAGTGTGGCTTCTGAGATGGCTCAGACCCCAACACTTAAACAATTCGCCAGGAATATATTTTCCAAGTGGAAACTTGTTGCAAGTGGGCTGCTTTGCCAGCAGCAGGCTTAGAGCAAGGGTCAACACAGAGCCTGAATTCCTTCTTGGAAAAGCCCTTCTCCCTCTGCACATGTCCAGGCACACTGTTCCGGTGAAGGATGGCCAAGCACACCAGCCTCCTCAAGACTAAACTTGATGGCTGTCCAGCACAGGCTGAGGTGCTGTGGGTTTGCTTCTGTTGATGTTTTAACAGCCAGAAATATCAGGGTGTTGTTTTCAGGTGTCCGTCTGAGTTAGCAGAGCTGACATTACACAAGTCACCTTTTCTTTCCAAGGCACAGAGAGAAAAATATTTTTGTCATTTGTGTTACTTTTGAGAGGGAAAAAAAAGTGTACAAAAAAAGCCCCACTCTCAGCAGTGAAAACTGGGTTAAGTTCCTGCCTCCAGTGACAGCTCACAAGCTGACACAGTCTGTACAGTGTCACTATCACTGTTAAACACCTTTGCCACATGAGATCACTCTTTTACACGTTTGGGCACTTCCTATTTCCATGGTAGAGGGAGGAATTGAGGACAAATAGGAAAAACAACATCAGATCCCAGAACAAGTTTCTTTTGCTTTGTGGCTGTCTTATTTGAACTGCCACTAAAAGAGTTTTGGTAGATGTATGTAAATGTCTTGGACTCCATACAGCGCTCTGAGCTGCAGTGCTTCAGCACAGATGTGATATTGTGGATTTTTTGAGCTTTAACTTAGTCCTGATTTTTTTTTTCCCCTGGATTCCTGGGGAGAAAGCAAAGTCACATGCTGAGTGCACCCTGTCGTAGCTTTATGCATGTGGATGAACCGTGCACATCTTTGTTCCTCACAGCTCCAGCTCCACTGAGCAGTCAGTGTTGACAAGCAGCCTGCAGTGCTCCCAGCCAGGTGTGCTTAAGTCATTCTTTTCATTTCAGATCTGCATTCTGGAGCAGGTCTGAGCTCAGGCTAATGGCTCAAGCTTTGCCTACCAAATTACACTCTATTAATCTTAATTTCTAAAAGCAAAGGTGCTGCTGCAGTCCAGGAAGACTGGGCATCATCCACAGTACAAATCATAACATACAAATCATTGTGCGAGTTATCTGTACGTGAAGTTTCCCTACTGATCTAAACAGCAGGTCTAAAAACTAAGAAAAAAAAGTTTTTGTTACACTAAGAAGGCAGATAGTAAGATGATTTATGCTTCCTGTTAGCTGCTCAGTGATAGGATCAGTTAAATAGGTTCCTGTATTTAATTATTACAGAGAACTCATTCATTTGGATCATGTGCATTGAAAGACACCCAAGAGATAAGAAAGCACCATACCATAAATAGTCGTTAGGTCCTTTCATGCGCTGTTGCACAGAGCTCCGACAGTCGCTGCCCAGAGTCGAAGCCAACAACCCAGTTCTCTGTCCTTGCTTACACCGCTTCCTCTGCCTTGGCTCTGCTTTCTGCAAGTGCACTCACCTGCCTGCTCCCACATGGGGCCAAGGAAAGAATTCAGCAACCTGAAAGCAGGCTCCATCCTTCTGCTGCATTTTATGTGTGGGGAGAGCTGGATGAGCACCACCAGTTGGAACAATATGCGGTAACTGTATCTCCCATGTCAGAGTGATGAATATGGACTGACAAAGATTTCCAAAGCATAAATAATTCAGCTCAGTCCTCTCCAGGTGGAGGGGGATGAATTGCTGCTGAAAGCCCAGTGCTTCAAGGAAGTTCAGGGTGTTAACCCAGCTGCACTTGGTCTCTCCCTGTGAAATTATGGCAGAAGTTGCTCCTCAGATGGCTTTAGATTTGCATTTTTATTAAATACTTACTGTTCCTCCTCCTGCAAGGAGCCATTATGTGGTAGGCATCCTATATATTTTTATATTCCCATTTTCTCCTAGTCTGCTTGTACTACTGCCCAAAATAAACATAGTCATAAAAGAAAAATCATTTCCAAGGTTATTTGAGCATTTTCTTTCCTGAGGTTTCATCCAATTAGCCAGCTCAAAAACATGCTACTGATGGTAATGCTGTGCACTTAGGTGCCTTTCCTCTGAGTATGTTAAATGCAGGACATGATTATAAATGCACCTTCCCATTCTCTCTGGAATAGGAATTGCTAATTGGACTCTATGCACAAAGCAACCCAATAGCAAAAGTATGTATCTTAAGCCCCATTTTTCCTAATAAGTCCTTTAATGCATTTGTTAGCTGTATCAGCCAACACAGTTTAATACAAGAATTGTCAGGTGCAGTCTTAAGAGAGGGCCCATTGGTGCCCTGCTTGGAGGGATATGAAAGAAGGCAACTGATTCACAGAGATGTTTGTGTTCAGTCCTTGTAATTGATCAAGCTGTTGCGCAGAGAAAACGAGCCCTGAGCTCGTCTCCCGTATCGCCTGAAGTGTAAGCATGCCATGGGGAGACTGTGGTGGCAGCACACATTGCTGAGCTTTATGGAAGGAGCCAAAGACAAATGTCTTTTGCATCAGCTAAAACCAGGAGTGCAAAATCAAGCCTTTGCCCTCTGAGGACTCTCATGTTAAACATAATCTCAGATGCTCTCTCCAGTGAAGTGAAGCCATCACAGATGGTCCTTGGGAGAGTCACCAAGGGGTCTTCCGGTATAAGAGGCCATTAAGTGCTTAAAGCCCAACTGTTGCTCACACTGAGTTGCAGTACAGAACAGGATCTAATCCATGCTGGAGAAGTGGCAGCAACTGGCTATAAATGGATAATAACAGCAGCTGGCCCCAAGATCCATTGTGTTACAGTTTGACTGTGAAGGGGTTTGTCTGACACTGCTACATCATCTTTTTGTGTTATTCCATCTATGCTTTTCCCTTAAGTGATTGAACCTGTGGGCAGTTTAGACAAAAGTTTGGTTGTTTTTTTTTCTTGTCCGCATAGGCAAGGAAGAATTTTATCACTGCACTTAACCTGATCAGTTCTGTTGCAGAGAAGAGGGCAGCTTTTGCTGTAGCCGTGTGTAGGACAGCTTTAGGATTAAGTCTAGAAGTAGCCTCCAGGATCAGAAAAATGGGGAATGAAGAGAGCTCAAAGTGTGGACAAAAGCCAGGAATTGACACAGAGCAATGATGACTGCAGATGGGTTAAAAGGAAAGAATGCTAAAAAGAAAGGGAGGGAGGTGGAGCAGGAGACACAGAGACACTGGTAGGTTTTGCATGATTGGATTGATGATTATAAAGCACATCCTCGATGGGGCAACTACTGTAAATGATCTTGGCAAGTGAGAGGCAGTATCCTGGCTCTTACAAGTGCATGAGCTTCTAGGGGCTTCTTTCCAGTCAATGCCCACACTGAGTACAAGCTGATGAAGCACTGATGGGGTTTCTGCTTTTGCTTTTCCTAATTCACATTGAAAAACAGGGAATTGGGGTGCAACTTTCATTGCAAATTTAATCACAAATGTAAACTAAGTAAGTCTATCTCAGAGAATAATGAACTCCAAACCAGGCACTGCATTGTCTTGCTGGAATATTTCTGGCCAGATTTCTCCCACGTACTCATTAAACTGCTGTAAATGTTCTTTTAGAACCCATACATTTTTTTTACTGCCCTATTAAATCTAAATTAAATGCTTTTTTGAGGCATTTATAGAGCTACCATTTGCTCCAGCAGGGAATATGCAAAAGAACTGTTTTAACAGAAATCAGGGCATATTCTCAGGAACACTTTAATAAAGGCAGGGAAAAGCCAGTACTGCGCTGGGCATCACTGCAGGTGTTCCTGAGCTTTGCTGTTTGATTTTGGGTTTGCTGATTAAAAAGCCTTACTAAATTTGGATGAAAGCCACAAGCAGTTCTGTCTTTACAGCAGTGCTGACAAATAGGGTTCAGACTGTGACTGTTTGAGGTATGTGAGGCATAGAGCATGTACTAAACCTGTTCTTGTAAGGTCATTGGTGTCGCTGGGAAAGCTGTATCTCTGCCTCCCACCAGCTTGAGCTGCCTTTGCCAGTGGGACCACTTGGATGTTGGTGTTAGCTGCTGCTGCCAATTAGATTCTTTCACAGTCGAAGAAAGTATCTGAGTTGTAAGACTGTTGTCGACAATCATGTGAATAACATTATCTTACTGAAGTATCTGGGGCCTCTCTTCTGCATCTTTTCTGTAGGGACATGGTCATGTTGAAGGAGGGTAGAGGATGTCATGTCATGTCTAATAAATGCCTAGTACTGCTGTCACTATATAATTGGAGTTACAGTTGATGTTCAGACTGCACTGATGAAGTGAGAAAATGCAGTCAGTTAACTGATGTGCCACATGTACAGATACTTCTATTAAAAGGGTTTCTGCAGAGAGAGAGGAATTTTCCTGTTCATCTTCACCCATGTTGTTATTTCCAGGTGATGTTGAAAGGTGATCCTTATTGGATCTGCTATAGTGAGTTCAGGATGCTCTCACCTTTGGGATTATTAACATTCAGGATACATTCGGGATTTTTGTACAGCTGTAGATGCTCTTTTTTCAGTGTACTTCTGACTGAGAAAGCATTTCCTGCTCTCCACAGGTGTAAACCCTAAACCACATCATGTCCCTACTGGAACCACGCTGAGATGGACCACTGATGTCAGTGGCATCACCGTCAATGTTGTTTGCCTTTTGGTCTCTTGGACTTAAGTGCTTGTATTGTTAAAGAAATAGCAACACAGAATGTCACAACCTGCCCATTTTATTGGCAGCTGATGCTGAATTGGTCCTTGGGTGTATTTGCTTTTAAAACACAGCAGCAAACACCTTGCCCCCACCCTTGCTATTGCAGTGCTGCTGTTTCAATTTATAACCACGTTTTCCCTGAGTGGATGCAACAGTCCTCCCTAATAACAGCATCGGGGTTACTACGGCTACAGCTTTTCACTGTTGGAGTTTAGAGTGTGAAAAAGAGAAAAATTAGTCCCAAACTCACTGTTAAATGTTATTAATAAAGTCAGTCAGCGATGGGTATATAGATTAGCTCCCTTACATGTGTCAGACCACTGTATGAAATGAATCTGTATTCCTTTAGTCTTATGCCTTTTGTTCGTCTATCAGTATCTGATGTGCTCCACAGAGTCAGCAATTGGAAACGTGTGGTGTATTTGTGATTTCTCTTGACTTCAAACATAATGGTGTTGCTGCCATTATGATTAATGTGTTAAATTCTTCAACACCTTTTTGCTCTTTGCCTCTTTTGGACTACATGGAGGGCTGAGGTACAGAGAATGTTGAATATCTTTGAGTGGGCTGTATTCTCCTAAGGTGCTAAATTCAGAGTAATGTGAGTTTAGGGGTATGAGGTCATACCAAGGATATGAGGTCAGGGATTGGGTTTTTTTTGCAGGGTGTCTTACCATCCAATTTGTTGCATTCATAGATTTAAGCATGTGTAACATACTCTTATTTTGCTGGGTAAGTGTGGCAAATACTGGCCATTTCAGGTTTGAGAAGGCTGTGCCAGCCTGTAAAAAATGGATGCTGGGATAGTGAGCTCAACTACAGCAAAGTGGCTGAAAGTTCAGCCAGCATATTGTTCACAGCTGATTGTGGGCAGCGTTGGTTAAAGTCTCACAGTAGCTATGAATTATTCACTCCATAATAAATTACACATCTGAAAAAGTAAAAATAGGGTAATTTGGAAAGAGAGGGTATTGCTTCTACCATCCTCATTAACCAGGGCTGTAATTTTATACTTTGGAAGGGCTTTTCAGTATTTTCAATATTTAATAGGGAACTCTTTCAAGTTATTTAGGAGCTTAAAATGCTTGTGATTTCCTGGCCTTTAACACTCGGATACTAACAAGTTAATTTAAAGAAAAATATTTATAGTGATCACAGAAACAATTTAAATGATATTAAAATATTTAATACTCAGGGGATGTTTCAGCATTTAAAGATGTTTCTTGTAATTTTTAATGGAATACCCTTAGGAGAAAAATGGTGTTGTGAGATAGTCTTGGACAGCAGCACGCTGCACCTACGAGCCCAGGAGATTCGTCTCAGTTCTGCATTATGCTGTTATTATATTTGATTCCAGAAGTAATTCTGAGTTCATCAGAAGTATCTCATGTATGGAGCCTGCGTAACATCTTGTAAGTGTTACTTAGTGTTGACTGGCATACTGCATCCTGTCAGGTGATTAGAGGCGCGTATGCCCCCTGAAATACAGGGGTTGAAATCTTGGATTTGGACAGTAAATTAGTTTAGGGACTGTACATAGCATCATAGAATGGTTTGGGTTGGAGAGGACC
>JASSUY010017008.1:0-50154 GCA_032466535.1 Forpus xanthops
CCCCCGCAGAACTGTTTGAGGGGCCTCAAACTACGACACTTGCCTCACATCGTGTGTTGCAGTCACAGCCAGAGATAAGAGAGTCTCTTGGCCCCTTTTCTAGCCCCAGCAGTATTGTACGCATTCATCTCCCAATAACCAAAAACGTACAAAAGGATTTTTAAAAGAACAGAATTGACAGTAAAACAAATACAGCCCAGAATTTGGTTAACAGGAAGCCTGTAAAGGGGAAAAAAGTAAGCCTGACTGGTAAAGACAGCACTCCAAGCTTCACACCCTTTATCTACACAGGTTGCAGATGAGTTAATCTGAAGGAGATTATCCTATCCTCTGTGCAAGATCACCAGGCCTCGTGAGAGAGGCCTCTATCTTTGGCCATCAGGGCCCTCCCCAGATGCTGGCCAAACTGGGAAATACCACTTTTTGAAGTGATTTCCTCATGGATAGTTTTTCTTCCTCTTCCAGACAAAAGCATGCACCCATTACTTTATTGTATAGACCATTATTTTGTGGGTTTTAATAAAATCTTAATATTTATTTTTCTAGATTTTCCAATATATATTTATGACTGTCTAACAGTAGTTTTTCATGCAAGCATCTAAGATACATTTTACAACTGACATAAAGACAGTATCTGTATTTCTGCAATCACATCTTTCAAGCATCAGTAGAATTGTCTTACATACAGGCTGTGTGTACATTACAAGTTTAAGCCCACATAATACAGTTAAATTCATGGTCAGGAGACAATAGTGCCTTGTAGGAAGTGAAGCCCTAGACAGGGTAATACTAACATATAATCTTAGCTCTCTGTTGATGGGTGCTTTTATGCAGCTGATGGAGAGTATTTTCAGTGGGCAAAACCCAAGCATGCATTTGTAGACCATAAACCCATTACACATTAACTCAGTCTTCATGCGTATATGCTTTACTGCCCAGTGTTTTACTTGACCATAGCAATACTCTTTCACAGACTCCCAGCCCTACTTTCATAACTTGATCTCTACTGTTTGTATGTTACTATCACTAAAAGCAGTAGTCTGGGACACGTTCCTAGAAAACCACGGTTAAAAGAAAGCATTCAGTCACCTACACCGTTCCAGGCAGTACAATCTGTTATAACACTGCTCCTTTACAAGACAGATTATTTTTTCCTTTGACTTTTGGGAGATGCAATGCAGAGCAGAGGAAGTGTTCTATGCATCCTCCACTTGATCAGAGAAGCATAGGCATAACATGGTATGCAAATCTGCTCAGTCAGCATCCAAGCAGATGAGCTTCCTTGTATACACACAGAGAAATCTTCCATGTGTCACAGTTCTTCCACCTTCCCAGCTACTCACACCATCCCTTCAGCTATGAAGTTCACTTCTAATGCACCTACAAAGAAGAGCAAACAAAATTCTTCCCTCTGCTTCAGGCAGTAATGTGCCTCCTGCAGCTTTCCTGGCCTGACTAACCTGCTGAACCTGCTGCTATCCCTTCCTCACCACAGGTTGACAAGAAGAAACATGAAGAATCCCTCATTCACTTCAGAGAAGACAAAGCTCAGAATGGGAAGGTGAGTATGAAAGGGAAAAATCATGAAAAAAAGATATTAAAAAACAAAAGGCCTAAACTGAGGTCAGGTGGAGAAGAGCATTTGAGGGAAAGGGAAATAAAAATAGAAAACAAGTAAACAAAGAAAAAAAAGAGACAGCAAGGGAAAAATCTAAAGAATCACAGTTGGTATGATGAAAATAGAAGGGAGACAGCCAAAATGGTGCTGTAGAGGAAGTGGAGAAGAGACTAACATGGGAGAGATTAGAAGAAGCAGTCTTGAAGAGAGATATAAAAAGACATTAAGGATGATTTAGTAGAAGACCCCAGTGGATGGGCAGTCTAACACCAGCAAACAGCAACTGTAAAAAAAATTGCTAGTTTTATTCACACCAACCTTCAGCCTTCAGGTTGAGAGGATACCAAAAGCCTGTTTTGTAAGATTTACCTTTTCTGTTCCTCAATCCTGATATCTCTGGTGCAAGGAAAGAAAAAACAAACAGGTTTTACAATTGCTATTTGAAATATGATGCATCTTATTTAAAGGCAATCAACCAGGTAAGTTAGTTAAAGTGGCGTAATAATCTTTTCCTGGTCTCCCACTGTAGGCAGTTGAACATAAAATATAATACTGGAATCTCAGTTACCGTACCATGATGCCAACAACACTTGTTTAATAGAGGGTTTTTGCTGACATTCAACTGGTAAAGGAGAGTCAGTTAAGAAGTAGAATCACATGCAGAAGACCAAGTGACATCAAAAATTATCTCACAGTATGAAGATTACCTACCCTGCACTAGGCAGGTGGTGATTATACTTTGTTCTATAACCTTGTACATGGCTTATTATACTGCACCACAGAGAGACAGAACAGTAATAACAGGAGAGCAAACGACTGAATTTTTCCAAGCTGTTCCAGACAGATATAAGCCAGCATGAACAAAATGAATAATAATGAAATTAAGGCAAATTATTAGTTTACGCAAGATATACTGCTATATGTTTGGCGTGCTGTAATATAGTTTGTACTGCTCAAACTATTAATTGAGAAAATTGTCAGTCAGATTTTGCCCGTTTCTGTTAGTGATTCTTCTGTGAACAGATAATGACTTTTATAGACTTCTTTGATACTGATACTGGTTCTAACTGCTCAAAATCAGTATGTAAGAAAAAAGTCAACCTGCTTTTTTAGCACTGTTGATACTAAAAGTTAAGTACCCTGAAGTACTTGTATACAGTTTACCAACAATAGTACAGTGCTCACTTAGTAGTCTGATATGATAACTCTATCCTAGCCAAAACTAGCTCATCTATGTTTATTTTTACAAAATTACGAGGAGGCATGAAGAAAGCAATGGCAGTAATGAATTTCTATGGCATGTAGGACAAAGGGTAGGAGTCAGGCCTAACAAATCATAGAAAATGCCTAAAATTTCTATCCCATCTGTGCAAGGAAAAACAATTTCTTTAATGTTATGCAAAGCCTGCAATCAGAAGAGGCAAGCATTCCACTGCTTGCCATATAATGGCAGACTGTGCCTAGCCATCAATTAACACAACTTTTCTGTAAGGTGGGAAGGTACTATAATCATTGTCTGACAGATAGGGAATGAAGACACAAAGACTGCATCTGAGCCTGAGGAACTAGGCTTCTGCATGCGTATTAGACCACAGCCATGTGTTTATGTGAGCACAGAATCATAGACTCATAGAATAGTTAGGGTTGCCAGGAACCTTAAGATCACCTACTTCCAACCCCCCTGCCAGGGGCAGCAACACCTCACACTAAGTCATGCCACCCAAGGCTCTGTCCAACCTGACCTTGAACACCACCAGTGATGGAGCATTCACAACTACTCTGGGCAACCCATTCCAGTGCCTCACCACCCTTACAGTAAAGAATTTCTCCCTTATATCCAATCTAAACTTCCCTTGTTTAAGTTTTAACCCATTGCCCTTTGTTCTGCCACTATAGTCTCTAATGAATGGTCCCTCTCCAGCATCCCTATAGCCCCTCTTTCAGATACTGGAAGGCTGCTACGAGGTCTCCACACAGCCGTCTCTTCTCCAGGCAGAACAGACACATCTTTCTCAGCCTGTCTTCATATATGTGACAATTCATTTCCACCTTACCTTCTGTTGTTGCAAGAAGGAGGGAAACTTTGGCACCTATGTGGGGAGAGATATTCAGAGCATGCAAGCCAAATCCCCAGACTGAATGGACCGTAGCTGTGCACTCAGACAGATGCTAGTCCAGATACAGTTAGAAGGGTTTACCAGAACCCATATGGTTAAAGTAATTGTATCTGTAATAAGGTTGTCTCGCATCCATTTTCAACTTCCCAGATGAGAATGTTGCTTGTTTATCTATCTCACCTCTTGCCAGAGAACCTGTGCTGCACTATGCCACCCTCCATCCCCCCAAAAAAAAAGTCTAATTTTTGAGTAAGTCTTCCCCAAGTTTATATTCTGATGTTATTACTGCTGCTGGAAAATAAACACAAATTAGGACAATTGTCCTGAAGTTCCTATAGCATGACAATTTAAAATAACAAATTTAAACCAAAATCTCTGAACCCATTTTTTTTTCAAGAACCCTAGTCTTTTTTGCCTCATTTGCCAACCATCCATTCTCTTCACCTGCTGCCTTTCACATTGCATGTACCATCATTCTGAGACATGGAAGTAAGCACACTCCAAGCTAGCTGAGGAAGTCTGGATTGAAGCCACTAATATAGTGCATAACAAAGGAGTTAGTACATGCAGTAAGCTATTGTAAAATAAGCAGCAACTGATGATTGATAATGGATCAGTTACCAGATATTTTGACCACTACTTTGTTTCCCATGGGAAGCATCCCTCCATTGCTTATCAGATCTTCACTTAGGCTCCTAGCTTGCGTGCGCATCAGCTGTTGAGACAGTCACTTAGCTCACCCCTTTTGGAGCAACTCCTCATTGCTCTCTGGCATGAAATAGCTCTGTGAAGGGATGTACATGACAATTAAACATTACAGGATGAAGACACTACCACTTAGCTGCACAATTTCATCCTCTTATTATAAGGACAGATGCCTGGGGTTGGGTGTTTCCTTTGGTGAACATGTTAATTTTCCAGCACTTACAATCTGTGCACATAGTACTACATGGTCCAAGGGAAGCTTGTTTTATGTCGTGTTCTAACAATGTGTCTGTTAAAATTGTCTAACGTGTTTTTTTAACAGTGATAAACAATATCAGACTCGATTAATTTGGGAACAGAAAGGAACCAAATTCAGTCGTGTTTCATGGGAACCCTGCAGATGAGGAGGTGGTTTCTTCCTCGGTTACCTGAGCCTTTTCGGCGTGACAGTCTACACAACGTCACTGGCGCTGCCTCTACCCTCAGCCTGTTTGCTCAGGGCGAGCTCAGCACCGCCCTTCCCCGCTGTGCTGTTCCCAGGGTGTGGAAGTGCCGGGAGGTGCCTACGGTGCAAACACCCTCTGCCCACAGGGCCCCATACTTGCTCCTTGGGGTGGGGAAGCCAGCAAGCCTGGCCATGGGGACGCAACTGTGGGCGCGAGAGTGAATTATTGGAGTGTGCTTATCAGCACACATCGTGAGAAAGTTCTTTGTCCCACGAACCTCTTTGTCATAATGTGCTTTGCCTAACAGGAGACTACCAGAGCGTTTTCAAGGAAGGGGCGCTGCGGAGGCTTTACCGAAAGAAAACTTGGCATCCACTACTAGTAACAAGGGGCAGAGGATGCCACCGGTAGGGAGCTATAACTTCACCGGCGTGAGCCCCCTTTTGAGGCTCAGCTCCCGCTACTGCCGGCTCCCCGCGCCGCTCATCCCCGCGGCCCGTGGGAACAAGACACCCTACCCCGGACTTGAGCACCCAAAACCCTCTATCCCGCCCTCCCCTTTACAGCCCTCGGTATCCCGCCCTCTACCCCTCCCCTCTGCCCTCCCCCGGGCTTTTATAAGGCCGCGGAGTTTCCGCGTCCTGTGACTGCAGTCAGGTGGTTGTGGGGATTTTCTTTCCCTCCTCCCGGTTTTTTTTCCCCTCCCTCCATACTGCTCCGGCTTCCGTGGGCCGGCTCAGTGGGGCGCCGGCTGGGGAAAGTTGGAGGGAAGTTCCCGGTTGGAGAAGTCGGGAGGCGGGAGAGTCGCGGCCCTGGCAGTGCGGCTTCCCCTCCGGGCCCCGAGGGAGGGCCGAGCATGGCTGGCGGGGAAGGAGCGGGCTCCGGCGTGCCCGAGTGTAGGGAGCATCTCTTCAAGGTGCTGGTGATCGGGGAGCTGGGCGTGGGTAAAACCAGCATTATCAAGCGTTATGTGCACCAGCTCTTCTCCCAGCACTACCGGGCCACTATAGGGGTGGATTTTGCGCTTAAAGTCATCAACTGGGACAGCAAGACCCTGGTGCGGCTGCAGCTCTGGGATATTGCAGGTAAGAGCTGGGGCTCGGCTTGTCCCTGCTGGTCTCCGGAGGTCAGAGGTCTGTGAAATCTGGCGACCGGGGCTTGGCCCTTGCGGAGGAGAGGATAATTTGGCTGTGAAGCCTGCCGTTTTGGTCTTTTCCTTCTCCCTGTTACCTGCAACCCTTTTTGTCTGCGCTTGAGGCATAAGTAGAGAGAGGTCATGATGTGGGAGTGAAGGTTTTGACTTTTTGTAGGCTGTGTGTGCTCTAGAGTTTTAAAACAGTTCTCAAAAACCTGCTTTGCTCTGCTTCTTGGCTCTGCTGCTCCTTGCTCGCTCTTCCTGCTCCTGTTGCATCTCCTGACCCATGTGCCTGAGGGCTTGTGGCCTTGGTTATGACTGGCTGCTTAAATTCATTCATGGCTAGGGTTCGTAACACTTCCCGAAAAAATAAACGCCTTTTCCAAGTAGCTTATGTTGAGTAAGCGTGCTTTACAGGCTAAAGGTAGCTCAAACAGATAGAATTGGTCTCAGAGAATGTATACTCAAACTTCACGTTTGGCATCACGTGCTTGATATCAAAGTTACTTGTGTCCTTGCAATGTGGAGTGAGGGGGACTTACGGTACACTTAGATCTACATGGAAATCATGGGTTTGTGTATCAAAAATATATTTTGAGCACATGGAAGCAGAAAAGCCCTGTTAATTTGTCCAAACTGCACATCATTCCTTTGCTATGTATGAGTCAAAACTGTTCTTTAACTCCTTTGTTTTAAAGATTCCAACTGTATACATATCCTGGTTAACTTTGCTTATGCTGCGATGTTAAATGAAACAGAACAAATTCTGTTCTGCTGTGATCTTGTAAGAAGCCTGTCCCCTTAAATCCTTAATCATCTCAAGCTAATACTGCATTTCTGGTTTTCTGTTAACCTGCAGCTGTCTTCATCCCTTTCTGCCATGTTGTGGGTATCTCGTCAGATATGAAAAAGTAGACGTTATTTCAAATGCTGGTGTTGAAATTTACATTGCTGGAAGGCGCTAGGGTAGCAACTGGTAGTTTTCATGAACTATAGGCTTTACAAAGTGGAAGCTCAGAAAAGAGGAAGTGTAACATGGTTGCTGTAATCCTGTGACAGTCAGTTGAACATTAGCTTCTGGCCTTTGTGCTCTAAAGGTTGTCTCAAAATACTTCAGATATGATTCTTCAAACTAAAAAGCCTGTTTCTCACTGCTGTATGCTGGAACATACCAAAGGTCTTTCTGCTGCTGACCTGTAGGGTAAACTAAAATATTTTCTAATTGCTCCTTTGGAGAGCAAGTAATGTGTTCACAAGCTTTCTTTTCTTGTGTGTACCTTTTATGGATCAGTTTTAACTTCTGTAAATCAGCTAACAGTATTGGTGCAAACTGCTGCAATGCTCTGGAGGTATTTTAGCCAGCTGGGGGTTCCAAAGGCTGAAGAAAGGAGACTATCAAGATCCCGGGGCTTGGCAGGCTGCCACATTTCTGTTCAACATCTCCCCTGCCCTTGGTTTCTGAGACTGGGGTAGGCTTTGCCAAAGCAATCTGTTCCAACAGCCTAGGCAGAAACTTATCTGCAATTTGTAATAAAGTTTGGACAGACCTATTTACATTATGGGAAGTCTTATCAATATACCCATGCATTAATTTCAAGATCTAGAAGATGGTATTTTTCACTATCTGTTGCTGCCCTTAGTGTACTTTGGATACTGCAAAATGAAGAGTGAGTTACGGGCTGCTGATAAATCCCTGGAGGCCTTGGGCTAATATTGATAGATGGAAGAATTAAAATCTTTCCTGTTGCTGAAACATTTGTTGTATTTTACTTGTTTTATTTTATGTGGTGTAATTCTGTATGAAATTCCTGACTAGTTTTTCCGTAGTAAAAATGAAAAAGGAAAATGCAACTGGTTTGCAATTTGCAATCTGAACTCTTATTTTGAATCTGGTACTTCAGGCTGTTCTGTGTCCCTTGCAATCATAGTCCTAGTGTTTGATTGGGCTGTGCTAAGCCAGTGTGACAAGTAGCAGTTCAGACTGCTATAGAACTTTACATCTCAGTTAAGTGTTAATCATTAAAATAAAGGGGACTTTAGTATCCTTAAAGGTTTGAAGTTTTAAGATTGTGACACAAAGTCCTTGACCTAGGTATATGTTCTGCTGCTGTTTATGTCTATATTAATGAATATTTTTAAATACCTGAGGGTGTTAACAGATCTACATGGAAATTGTTAGTTACAGAACCAGGCTGAAGATTGCTTTTATGTAGTCATTGCACGTATTTCCTAAAGTGCTTTATTGAAGTGTGCAACGAAGTATCTGAACATGTGATAGTCATTCCCTTTTAACTCACCAGCCCTACTGTCTTCTGGCTTTCAGCAGCTCATGTAGATAATTTTGTCTGCTGATGTATGCAGACAAACAGCTTTAGATCTCTTCAGGAAATCCACATATTATGGTAAGCATTATTACATGTGACTTCCTTGCAAGCAGTATGGTTCTGATGTTCTGAATTGATTTTGGTGTGTCTTAAAAGGCTTCTGAATTAAAGTCTAACCCTTAAGGGATGTGTTAAACCAGGTTAATTTTTACTAGATAAAGCTTGTACTTATCAATTCATAATAAAACCTTTTCTCAAACAGTTGGGTGCTGCAATCTAAGGTTCTGTACCTATACTGATAAGAACTAGCTGTGTAGTTCAGTCATCAGCTAAAGATTATTATGTAGATACTGCGCTGACTTCTGGTATGGCTGTAGCCAAAATGATGAATGTTGTGCTGTGTATAGCAATGCCGTACATTCCTGAGTAACTTCGGAGTTTTTCAGAGTTGCTGAGTTTTTTTATTTATTGGATAATTCTATCAAATAGAATGTGACAGTGTTAATGCTGCCTATACTTTTCCTCTCTAGTGGGAGATAGCCTTTTAAGGTACACTGTAATGCAAATACTTGCAGCAGAATCAAAGGGGAGGGGGTGTGAAACAGTGAAGGGTGAAGGGCAGATTTGTGTATTCCAGAATTACTTCAGCATTTTAATTTTTAGGCAGTTTGTAGCTTCTTGAATAATGGAGATGAAGAAGTTTGGGAATAGGATTGATCAGTCATTGTCAAATGATCTTGGTTGCAGCATGAAGTATTCTGAAAGAAGATGAACAGATTACATGCATGTTCATACAAGGAGCAAGACTTGTAAATGTTAGTGCCCTTAGGTATTTCTCTTGTTTTTCATCTTGACATGCAGAGCCTGTTGCTGGATACATTCTGAAAGTGTTAGAACCAGGTTAACCCCTCTTGATCAAAGGACATAAACAACTGGCAAAATAAATAGGAGTGAGTCATTGTGGTGAAGAGATAGAAAACAAAGGAATCTTAATGATAGGGAAGTAGTTTTCAAGTTTATTTCAGTAAACTAGAGATTCCTGTTTGACAAGCAGGCTATTTTAGTGAGTATACTGCACTGACCACAACTTAGTGTGTAGGAGAGGAATATAGCATATTGATGAAAATCAGTAAAAATTGGAGGAGCGCTTTAAGGGTTTTCTGCATCACAAAATTTTGATCTAACAAGACCATCAAATGAGAGTTTTAGCTGCTCCTTTATGATCACACTGACTATCACTGTCATTCAGACCAGCCTGTATGAACATGAAGTCTGCCAGGGGGCAAGGGTGGTAAAAGTCATAGATGACTACCTGAGCTTGGCTTCTCTTCAAGAATGTCACTAATGACAGCTAGTAGACAAAATCATTTTTAAAGCTGAGAGTGATTCTGCATGAACTTTGGAGAATTTCTTTGTAAAAGTGTTTATAAAAATTGAAGTAATGCTTTAGCTCAAGGAATGTGGCTATGAAATGGGCAGAACAGAAGAGGAATTGTTGCTCTTTGGTATTCTGTGTAAGCTCTACATGCTCTACACAAGCTTTTAGGAGCTGAATGATTTGCAGCATGCAAATTGGTTACTAAACTCTTATCTGTCCCCTTGAGCAGATCTGAACTCTCACTTGTTAAAAGTAAATACCAGTCCACAGGAGAATAAAGACATCAGATGAAGTGTTTTGCTCAAATACTAAATTGAAGAAGAGCTGGAATAACCCATCTTTCCATGAAGACAAATAATTTTTAGATATGTGTGTAGATGTTAAGTTTTAATTTCTTTGGAAGTTAACTTGCTCTCATCTATAGGAGGCCATGAGAAAGTGAGTACAGGAAGCAATGGGTGTGGGAGAAGGATATTCTAAAACTTACTTAATGGCAAAGAAAAAACCCTTAAACTGAAAGGAGCACTTGCAAAGCAAGACAATGAAGGCAAAATGCAAGCCTTCTTACTTACATAAGCAAGAGTGCTGCACCTGATAACATTTTCTTCCCAGTGGAATAAGATTTGTCTCCTGTAGAAAGCTGAAGTGCTTGGTAGCTATGCACCTTCTGTAGAACATAGCTGCAAAATCTTCTGTATATTGGTAGGTGAGTTTCAAAGGCATTCAGGCTATTCCAGTATGCGAGAAGTGTACTTTTATGTGAAAAACCTCATAGTTTCAGGTAAATGTCTATTACAGTTTTTCTCAGCCTGCATTCGTGCTACTGGCATTTCAGAAGACTGCCAAGTTGCTTCTATGTACCAGGTCATTAACTTGTTTCTTGTGTTATGGACTTACCTTATTCTTTTAAATAAGATCTAAAGAAAGCCTTAACTAGTCTACATGGGGCAACCAGAAAACATCCTTAATTTCCTATATGTATGTACATAGAGCTGTGCCATACAGGCGTATGCTGCTCACTCACTCCCCCCTCCTTCCTACCCCCTCCTTCCTGAGTGATGGGGAGGAGAATCGAAAGAATGTAACTCCCATGGGTTAATATAAGAACAGTCCAGTAACTCAGGTATAACACAAATCACTGCTGCTACCACCAATAATAATGAAAAGGGAAATAATAAGGGAAGAAAATATAACTGCTCACCACCTGCCAACTGAGCAGTGAACTAACTCATTTGGGTAACTGCCCCCAGTTTATATACTGGGCATGACATGCTATGGTATGATATATCTCCTTGGATCAGTTTGGGTCAGGTGTCCTGTCTCTGCTTCCTCCTGGCAGAATGTGAGATGCAGAAAGTCCTTGCTCAGAGTAAACATTACTTAGCAACAACTAAAAACATCTGTGTTATCTGCATTGCTCTCAGGCTGAAAGTCAAAATCACATTACTGCACCAGCTACTAAGGAGAAAAATGACTGCTGCAGCTGAACCCAGGACACACTGTTATAAAGATACCTAATGAGTGAAAAACGTAAGCATGAATAACCACATCAAAAATGAGTGCAGAACTTGAGTTCTGAGCTTTTTTTAGAAACCTTAAGTTATTTGAGGTTGGTTTATATGGTGATGGGGGTTCCAGCAGCAACTGTCTACATGTAGAGGTGGGAACATTATTATTCTGCTAAACAGCTGAGGTAGGTCAGGAAACTCCCAGTTGCTATGATTAAGTCTCCTGACTGATGATACAGATTTGAAAGACCTGTGACTGGTTTCTGAATGCTTACTGCTCATAAACATTTAAATGTAAATCTCATGTGAGAAAACTTACTTAATGATGTTGGCTGGAAACATGCAGAGCTAGCAGATGAAGTGTGAGAAGGGCAATGTAGAAGGCCTGCTCATTTTGAAAGACTTTAAATATTTCATTTGGAGCAGTAGGTGCAAGAAACAGAACTGAAGGACTACTGCATGTTTCCTTCTACAAACCACCCTTCCTTGGGCCATCTGTGGGTGTTTCTTCTTGTGACTCTTCTGGAACTGCTGAATTAGTTATGAAGTTTTAGTTCAGAATGATTTGCTGTGCTTGGAGCTCTCCAGCTAAGTACCCAAATGAGTGCTGAACATGGTAAGCTTGTTTCATATTGGTGTCTGTCCAGCCCTTAGATCTCTCTGGACGTAGGCTCTGAATGTCAACAGACTTTCTTTTTGGGATTTATTCTGCTTAAGTAATTTCTTATGAAATCCTATCTAGCCAGGTATGGTTATTGGTCTTGTTGATGAAGCAATTTCTTTCTTTCTAGTGGGGTACTGAATCATTCATATTGGTGAAGGTTTTTGTGCTTAGTGCTGTATTATATAGAAGCTCAATGTACTGTATTATGAACAGAACTTCTTAAAGCCTGTGTGCTGGTGGAATTCCATAAGCATGTAGGAAATGTTACTGTCTTGAAGTTCGTGTTGAAAGGCAGTTGGTTATGGTAACTCTGCAAGATGGGACTGTTCAGTTAAATGGTAGAATTGAGGCACATATTCCTTGTGTCTTGGAACTAAACTTAGAATTTCTCCATAGTTTTTTCTAGGTGTCCTACAGGAAATGAGATTAAAGATGTGATCTTAGAAGACCACCTGATCTAGTACAGGCTTAAAAGAAAGCTTGTTGTATTGATCTTGTGGATACTCTTAATTTCTGTCAGCAATGGAAACGAACGTAGTGCTTGAGATTCGAATTATTATTATGGAATAGATGGAGCTTCAGCCAAATACGTAAGATTCATATCCTATATAGTTGTTGCTCAAACTATGATTTTTACAAGACAGCAGTTAAAAATATTCCTTAGCACTCTGATACAGAGAATAAAGAATGGAGGGGTATCCATCAAATGGGTAGTGAGAGCTACCTTAAAGGGAAACAATATCTAAGTTTTTATATGCAGTACAGCAGACAGGAGGCAAAATAGTATATATTGCACATCATAATTAATTTTGGGTTCAGATTATAAAACAAGCTAGAAATCTTTGCAGAAATTCCGAACAAGATTTTGTGAGGCAAGTATTGGCAAAGTTCTTGCATTTGATGTAAAGGTGACTCAAGTCAAAAATTAAGCTGGCTTGATGAGTCAGGTGTATTATCCTTCAGAGACATTTATGTAGACAATATTAAATATTGTATATATGTTATATATGCACTCCATACACTTTTTGGGCATGGCATTTACATGAACATACACTGACCTTTATCATAAACTTTGCTTCCATCAGTGTTAACAGCTTCAGACTCTTCGTGTCCACCTTATTTACATCTCTACTTTGGCTAGTTTTTCTTTATACATGCGCTGGGACAAGGTGTCACTGAAGCATGTATACATGAGTACAGTTGGAGCTGTCAAGTGCTGTTAAAGGGGTTGTTCTCAAAGGATTTCCTGCCTTATAGAATGGAGGAAAGAAAATAATCTTAGCTGCCAAGAAAGGCTTCAGCATGCTGTATAAAGTAAAACTCTTCCCTTTAGTGGGGAGCAAGGCCACTGGGATTCAGTCTCACAACTGTTGGAAATACCTTTCTTGAACTCCAGTGGTAAGTATTGCCTTGCTTTTGCAGTGTGTTGTAAACTCATACCTCCAAATAATCACATCAGAACTTGTGAAGTGTGATATGCCCCATCAGAAGGAACTGATTTACAGTAATGGAAATTCTCTTTATATTTTACCATGAAAGCATAGGAATAGCTCTTGTGAAATTCTTGCATATGTTAAAGCTAACAAGACCAGCAGTAAGCAGTCAATACAAAGCACAGCACGCCTTTCCAGCTACCTGTAGTAGAATGTTAGATATTCAAAGTTTTCCTTTGGCTATAGGGACGTAGAACAGTGGTAAATGGGATGTGGTGAGATTATGCTTTGAAATATGATGAAACTTCAGGGGTTTATGGAGCTTGTTTAGAAATAAATAACTGTTCAGAGAAAGTGTAGCAAACTGTTAGTAGCAGTGGCTTCTAGATTAACAGTAAATGAAAATGAATGTTCCTTATTGTATGGACTTTAGTAGCTTTTCAAATAATAAGGTAAAAAATAGCCTCTGAGTATCACTGCAAACAGCTTATGGGAACTTGTTCTTTAAATGCTCTCAGGCTTGAGGGCTGGATAGGGTGGCAGCTATTTGATACATAATTCCAATCACACACAGAGTGCCATGACACATTGACCATTTTAGAGATTAACATTTTTTCAGTCTTGTTGTTCTTGAGACAGACTGACTTTAGAATTGTTCTCCTGTATGCTGTGAATTGCTGTAGTGCCATACAACATCAGTGTTAAGTACACAGTACACTTCTGGCTGCATGTTAGCACACCAAATGAGATGGATTAGAGGGTGTCAAGCATGAAATATGTTAACTTTGGTAGATGACTTGTTTGGGTCTAGTTAAAACAAGGTAGGAAGTACCATTCATATTGTTGTTGGCTCAAATTGGATTTTGTCAACTTTTTAAATACTAATGAAAGGAGGGTTTTCCAATATATGCTGCATTTAGAAGCAGAGGTCAGTGTGGTTGAACTGTGCTTTTCTGGGGATAGAAATCTAGTGCTTTAATTTTATGTTTAGCAAAGATGCAAGCAAAATAGTTGAAACTTTTCTTATGCAAACATTGTTGTCATACTTGTACATAGAATACATTTGATGCAGGACAAAGCCTGTTGAACCAGAAGGGCAGAGTATTGCCTTTGAAGTTCTTAGACAAGATAGTAAGTTGTTGAAGTCAGTTTGGACAATCTTAAATCATTAGGTTAGCCCAAGGTTATAGGCAGCAATGAAAAGTTTATCCGTTTTGCTGTAAAAATCCCTGTGAAAGCTGCGCAATTGTTTGAGGAAAGCTTTCTATCTTTGTGAAGAGTAACGGTGTGCTTTTTCAATTTCCTGGGATTATAAAGGGCAGTGTTCCTGATGGAACATTTCTTCTTGCACCTCAGTGCTCTTGTTTTTTCACTGATAGTGAACAGAACTGTCCTGCTTTAGAATAATGTATAGTGATAGCAAACAGTGAATGGCAGGACTAGTCACAGATTTTAAAAATTTGGGTAGCTAACAAATTACTAGGTTACTAACTGGCTGTGTTGTGCAAGGAACTTTTAGAGCTATCTGCTTCCTACAGTTTCAGAATGAAATAGTGACTTCTAAGAACACATGAAAATGCTATGATCTAAGCAATCAAAAAACTGCTGCATCTGAACTGATATTTTCCAGCTGCTTTTCAATGACTGCAGTCTCTCATACATACTGTATATATAGTATACTTTGGATGTCAGGCCTCTGACATGGTCTCATTTAACAGAACTTTCAACAGCTCTCCTCAACTTCCTAATGCAGACATAGTGAGAGGATCAAAGGTTATCTTTTATGGTAAAGTGTGACTAAATTGAACAGAGATTAACAGGCTGGCTACCTTTCCCCCTAAGTCTGTTTTTCTGAAGGATTTGAGACTGTTATTGTTGGGAAGAGATCTATCCAGTGGCCAGATTTCCTGCATCATCCTCAGCAAGAAAGGACTAGCAGTTCACTTAAATTCTTTGAGGCTGCTTTTTTCTGTTAGAAACTAAGAGCTGCAATCAGTAAAAGTGTTTCTAGTACTGTTTAATACAGGAAGATATATATTCCTGTAGTTCATGCTCTTTAACCTTATGGTATTTGTCACCAGAACCACAAATATCAAATGTCACTTTCACAGTGGTGGAAAATAAAAGTCAGGCTAGATGTGTTTTTTTTTAAACTCGAGGTTTCTAATATCTGCTGGGGGTGCTAGTATAGTTTAGTACTTCTGTGGTTTAAACATGTAGCAACTTTTCACTAATAGCTTAAATGGGTGAGGGTGAGGAGCAGAGAACTATCAAGTACTGACCGAGTCTGTCTACTAAATCTAAGGCTGCTATTCATGTGAAAAAAGCAGGTAGACACACTTGAGCATGTCCTGTAATATTGATAGTAGTTTGGTTAACCTACTTCTTGCTGAATAACAGATTCGACCTAATTGGGTAAGACAGTTTTGGGACAAGCTGTGCTGGTTTGGGGAGAGGAGAGAATGCTGTCAGCAGTGCTAGCTTGCCAGCAACATACTCGTATCTGTCTAAAAAGGAGCCTCAGTCAGCTTGCACCTGACCCTGGGAGTGCTAAAATGTACATTGGACATCTGGAGAACTGTGAGATGCATCCTCAGGGCAATTCTGGATATTTGCTGTGTTGTGCCAAACCTCCACCAGGCTAATCAGGGCCAACAGGCATTCAAACTGTAGTCTGCTCTTGCCTGTGGCTCCTAAAGGAATTAGGTGCTTTTTGAAAGTGACAGTAGTTGTAACTTGGAGGATTGGGCTGCATGCCCACCCATTTCGGATGGTGCTTTAGCTTAACTGTACCATACAGAATGGCATGAACTTTACTGAGAGTTGGATTTACAAATAAAGAGCTGCCATTTAGAAGTTCCTTGATGTTAATATGTGAAAGCCTGACCCAAGAAATTCAGAGAGCTGGAGAAAAATATTTTGTAAAGCAGCACAACTGGTGCAGGGAAGAAAGTGCTTGTGAAGTTAGGCCTTCCCATGGCAGAATGAAGACTGCAAAAAAGGGTTTTTGCTTGCTGTTGTTCCTGTCTAGGTTGAATAAAGCACAAAAATCCCAGGGTCCTGGTAACTGTCTGGAGCAATTAACATGTGGAGTTTGGCACTGAAGCCTAAATAGTGGCCCTGTGCTTGCATGCTGTGCAGCCAATAAAGTCAGAGTAGTTGATAGCAAGGATTTAAGAGCCATGGTGTTGGCAATTAAATTAGAGTTAGTCTGACTGTCACTAATCACCCTTTTTGAACTTTTGGCGTGACTAATTGACTGTTAGTGGTCATGGTAAATAGTTGACTTGAGAGTTCTTCTCACAATGGAAAGAGAATATTCAAGTATTGCCAGATTAAACTGATTTATTACAACCATTCACTGCAGCTTAATAAGCATCCTGTGATGCCCAGGTTCACTGCAGTGTGTAGTAGCTGTTGACAGAAAAGCAGGCTGAAACATGCTAGCAGGATGCCACTTCTATACATTTTGAACTCGCTTAATTTGATTCACTGAGCCCCTTGATCATTTTCTTCACTGCTGCAGTATTTCTGGGTAATTCTTTTGGCTTGGTTTTATAGGTTGAACTTTTCCTTTTAAACTAACTGAACTCTTGAGTTTCAGCATTTTGAAGGACAATGTTGGCAAGAGTTGCTTGGCTTTATTCATAAATAGAGGACTTTGCTGTTTATCACACTCTTGAGAACTCTGTATTATTATTTAGTCCAGGAAAAAACTGCAAAACTTCATTGACTGGTCATCCAGTTAGCACCAAATAATTTTGGAGTAAAATACTTCAGCTAGTTGTGCACTCACTTTTGGGTGACTGTAGTCTAGACTGTATATATGTAGTTCAAGACTATTTTATGTGGAACTGCTGAACTTGGTAAAAGCAACTTTTGAGCTCTGGCCACCCATTAAGTTGATTAGTCTGTCAAAGGTTACTTGAACTTAAGTTAGTTCAATGAAGGAAACTTACTCCATCATTCTTCCAGTTGTCAGGCTTTTATGACCCTTGGTCAGCTTTCTCTTCCTTGTTAACGATGCAGTTTTTGGAGGATGCCAGATCTGTTAGTCTCTTCTGCAAAAGAGGAACTTTGTCCAGTTGTCCATCAGTACTCTTGATGAGATGTTGAAGGTTTAAATGCAACTAACACAACTCTGATTTCAGAGTTGTGTGGTTTTAGATAAAACTAAACTTAGATTTTTACAAGGTAGGGTAACTTTCTATACTGTTGGTATTGACAGTGGTAAACCAAAATTCACGTTCATGGCAAAAAAAATTATAGCCTGGGAAGCTAGCTAGGCCATTTTACTCTCCTTGAGTAAGTCCTTGGTAGTTCATATAAACTACATATTAAAACTTCTAGGTATAGTAAGTAGCCTGGGAGAAGGAACCCTGACAAAAAGTCTGTATTATGCATATCCATCAGTCATTTGTACCTTTAACTTGCATTTTCTAGTCTCAATTCCCACCACATAGGAGGAGTTAAGAGTAAGAGTGGAAATAATGGTAGGAGTGTAAGATATCTCCAGCTAACTAAAAGCAGATCTGCCCCAATAGCTCACAGTGCTGTGACAAATGAGACTCTTGTTTATTCTTTACGCTGGCAAAGATTGCTGTAGAAGCTCTTTAAAATGTACTTGAAGGCAAGGTTGGCACTATCTGAAATCTTAAAATGATAACTTGTGAAGTACAAAGATAAGGTTTCTTATATCAGACCTGGCTATAAGTTTTTTTCATGTAGGTTTTGGCTTACAGTTTACCCATGTTACAGTGTAAACTGGGAAGTTTATTATTAAACTCTCCCAAGCTCTCACACAGTTTTAAACTAAATGCTTGCTATGCAGTAGGGAACTGTAATAGTTCCTGATGCATCACATTATGCAAGTATTTCATTTAATGTTGTTGCAACTACTGGAAAATATGGTGGCAATATGTGCTAAGTCATTTGTATGTGTAAACTTTGTGGTTAGAGAACGCAGAACTTGCCATTGCATACAGCATCTCCATACCCCTAAGCAAAACGTCTGATCCCCGTGACTGCCCTGTAGCTTAGCTCCTCATCTGCACCTGAACCCCTAAAACACAGGGAAAGTATACCTTTGTGGTACCTTCAGGTATAAGTCAAGGCACTAGACCTACAGTGTGATTAATCTATAATGTTCTTTCCATACTGTTGTAGTAAGCAAGTAGCTATCTTTCTGTCCTCTTCCTTCCATGATTATCCACACTAAAGTTTTTAAGTCTAGTTTCATCTGATCACTTTTTGTCTTTTTCCCTTCTGCACTGCTCAACACCATTCTCACCCATGGTCAAATGATTAGAGCAAAAATTTGCTGGACATAGGAAAGGGAATGACAAAACCCTGGTTGAATTGAGCATGGCAAAAGTTGAGAGTTTTGCTTTAATAACAAATAGCGAATGATGTTCAGACTCCTAGTTATGCAGTTTGCTTTTTCTGCATGGGTGCTTTTGCATGAAGAGCACTTGCTAGGGCTTTGCATGAAAGTCCTGTTAAATTTTCAAAAGGCTGTCTAGAATGCTCTGCATCCCCTATAAGAAGCTCAGTATGTGCATTGTCAGTAATAATAGTACTGTAAGAGTCTACTCAGTTTATACTGAATTCCTGCCTCATGCCATGTACCTTTTACAACAAAACTGACTTACCTCTTAGGCAGGCCATGTCTTACTGCTTCTGTCTTCTTTCTGTGAAATAGAAAAAAATATATCCTTCTTCCTTAGGCCTCCAGATAGTACGGAAGAGCAGTTGTAAGCAAGTACGTGGGTCAGGCTTATTGTTAGTGGTGATTAATTCTAGAGGTGAAAGGAGCTCTGTAATAAACTCTTTTGGAGCCTGGGCTACTGTAGGAAAGGACACTAGTATAAGTGCTGCCTTTGACCAATTAAAAGGAATTAATCTAGTACTATAGAGGTGTTGAACTTTGTGTTTTTAGGGCTGAGGGGTGCAAAATCCTCCTGATGTAAAGCTTAAATCTTATGAGATAACTGATGTGCATACCAGTATGAAAGCTTTTCTACTTTCATCTAAATTTAAATTACTGAACAATATGTATTAATGTGTTTCCAAATCTAAACCTCATACTATAAGAGCAAAAACTGAATTTTATCATAAAACCAGCTAGAAATAATACATAAATAATTCTTGACAGTGGAAGCCCACACTTTCTAAGTGACTACTATAGAGTACAAAATACAGTTTAGTTCAGTGCAGGCCAAAACCACCTTTTAGGCTTAAGAATCTAGCCTAGAAAGGCTTGGGGAGACCATTTTAGTTACTTGCATACAAGTTTTATGTACACTGTTTAGGAGACATGTGCCAGCAATGTCTCTTCCAGTGACATAGTCACAGAGATACAGGCTTGCTGCCTGGTTTGTTGGCCTTACGATTCCATGGGATAAATGTTGCTGCAAATTTTGAACTTAGAGTATGGAGGGAAGAATTTTCCTCTTGCATGTTGCTTGTTATTACACAGAGGATAATGAGCTGGTAGTGAAGAAATTAATGTGTAGTTTCTACTCCTTAGAATATGTGGGCTAGTGATGTTTTGTGCAGCATCATTCTTTAAAGCTGAACAGACAGAAATAAAAGTCAGGTTCATAATTCTGTGGAACTTCACTGCTGCTGCTCTCAGGCAATTCTAGCAGCTGCTTAGTCAGCCTTTTCTGAAAATGTCTATAGGGAATGAGCTAATGTGTACACTGAAGTATTGAAGTTGAAATGAGGCATGCTGTTAAACAGGATTCCTTGTCAAGTTCCTTCACCTAATGAATTTCTGGCTCTGAGAAGTTAATACCCACTTGTTGTAAATGTTTGTCCTTGCTAATCAAAGGCAGGCTTCAGTGTTTATAAACAGAGGACAACTATGTTTCCAATTAAAACTTTTACTAAAATTGCATAAGCTCTAAAAGCTGAAGTGATGATACACTGTAAAACTAAATTATAAAGTGAAGGGATGACTGCTCCCAGTGAAGACTTCCAAACAAAGCAGAAAGATATTTTGGTAGTCTGAACTTTCCAAACAATATGCTAGCACTTGTCACTGCTATGCATGCTCAAATACAAACATAGCATGATGGTCTGACTTTCTGAACAGAGTAACAATTGAACTGGCACTTTAATTCTACATTTCAAGCATACTGACTACCACAGTTGTACTTAATAAGATTAACTTAATAAGTTGTACTTTTTAGTTTACTATGCTTACTAGCCATTGGTTTTCTTCTGGGTTTTTGTTGTGAATAAATATATCCTAACTATTCTGATAATCTTATTTCAAATTCTAGGATTGCTGTGGAGTTCCTATAGTTGGACGTTATTCCAGATAGTCCAGGTTTAGCTAGAATTGTTAAACTAGCTGCTTTTGAGCTTGTCCATAAAGAAAAATCTGTAATATAGGTGACTTCTTCAGAGGATGGTTTGAAGGCTATTAGTCTTGGAGCTTGTAGAAACCTTTGTTGCTCATACTTCAGAAGAAGGCTCTGAGTTGGCTTAAGCTTTTAGCTGAAGTAACTATAGAGTTATATCTAAACATTGCAGAACTTTTTTTTGATGAAAGAAGGATTTGTGTATGGCTGTGCTGGTAGTGGTTTTCTTAGTATCAAAGAACACTACTCAATAAGTTGAGGAAAAAAAAAATTCCAATGTATTATTTAGGGTTGTAAACTGCTCTTAGCATCTGACTTGTCATATGCTTAATATGCATAATAGCTGTTACAGTGAGATTACTTAGGATAGAAGTAGCAATGTTGTATGGACTAAGTGACTAGATACACATCCCAAACTAGTATGTACTAACTGGGTATAGAAGTCAGTTTATACTCACTACAGATCATGCTTTAATATAAATATATTCTGTTACTGCCCTCTCTTTCAGGCCAGGAGCGCTTTGGAAATATGACGAGAGTATACTACAAAGAGGCAGTTGGTGCTTTTGTTGTCTTCGATGTCACAAGAGGGTCTACTTTTGAGGCTGTTTTAAAATGGAAGCATGATTTGGACAGTAAAGTACTACTTCCCAATGGCAGTCCCATCCCTGTTGTTCTTCTTGCAAACAAGTGTGACCAGAAGAAAGATGGTAGCCAGAATTTCTCTCAAATGGACCAGTTCTGCAGAGAAGGTGGCTTTGTTGGATGGTTTGAAACATCTGCCAAGGTGAGCATAAGTAAACGCTTTAACTCTTAAGTGTTGGTGTAATAATGCATGAATATAATCATGTAGGAAATAAAATTATCAAGTATAGCAAGTGATAGCTAAGTCTCCAGTGTTCAGGAAAAGTTGGAAGTGATGTGCAGGCTTGTGGAGTATTTGTTTTAGACTAGGACTATGTCTTAAGTTCAGAGAACCTTAAAACTGGAAACCCTGATTAACTGAGTTTACTTTTTTTTCATCTTGCATGCATCAGGATCAGTTTTTCTTTAGATGTTAATATTACTGTAAAAGATAACTAATCTTTGGTGCGGATTTTTAAATTACAGCTTCTGATTTCACTGTTGCATTGTAGGAGGTGATAAGACTAGAAGTGAACAAACAATTTGCTCACTTGGTATTACCTACCTGTGCAATGATGTCACTAAAGCATTTGCTGTTTTATGAGGCAGTGTCGGGGCTGAACTGGAGAAAAACAAATAGTTCTGTATAGCAGCTTAGGTTAAGATCTCTGCTTTATTCAGATGGAACTGTAACTTCATATATTGTACAATTTTATTCTATAGACTTGGTTAATGTGCAGGTGAGGTTGCAGTAGCTTAGCTGGAAACGAAATTCAACAGTTCCTTAAAACTCAGTAGATGCTTAAAATGAAAGGTCTCTCTGTATGAAAACAATGTGGCTGACAGACCAAATTATTGGTCTTGCTGATAACTCGTTTATATGGAAAGCTAAACCTCAAAATCCCTCTTTTTCCTTGGCTGGCCTACTTTCTTTAATTCTGCTGATGAACTGGCACAAAATAATGCTTAGACAACTCATTAAAAGTAAGTAGTCTGTAAGAATAATGCAGGAAATAAAGTAATAAGCCTCCCCTGGATCACTTTAAAATAAAGATGAAGACACAGTGACAGAATTAGTTAAATTAGCTAGTCATTTGTTTTCATTTGAATAAATTATTCCCAAGTTCCACACCTACCTATTACTAAAGCACCACTTTGTAAGGGTTCTAATACTCAAAGAATACCCAGATTCTACTTTGGGTTATATCTTCCCTGGAGCTTCATCTGTCCATAACACTATGTATGAACTTCAGCATGGGTTAAAAATAAACGCAGGTAGCACAGGGACTAAACCTAATGTGGAAATGTAGTGACAGCTTGCATTTTAGGTGGCATTTAAGACATGACAATGTCAAACAAGGTTCTTGGTGTGGAGAAAAGTCCGGATAATATTAGTCCTAAGTCAGTTATGATTTGACTTGATAGGACTCTGAAGAGGTGTAGTTAAAATAGCTTAGCAGAAATTCAGGACAGCTTTCTTGTTTTTCAAGAATACCAAATCAGTTTAGTTTTAAGTTCCTGGCTACTTAAATATCTTGATAATCTGCTTTTGCCTTTCTGCTGGAAATGATACTTGAATCTAGTCATCATTTATAGAGGTCCCACTTTCTACAGATTAGGGAGAATATTAAAGGCAAAAGAATTGTGAAGAGTATAAATATGCATGGAAGTATCTTATTAATAACATTCTTACACCAAAATGAGGAGTCATCCTCCTCTCTGAGAAGGGAAAAGTGTCTATCTGCAAACTGCCAAAAAGCAGTTTGTGGCTGACAACCACAAGCTTGTAAAGTGCAGTAGCAACATGTCAAATGTTTTTTGTGATCAAGCCATGCTTATGTAGAGTCTGTAAACAGAAGAGTGTTCTGGTGTGGTGTTTTGTTTGTAACTGAAGCAATTCCACACATGGTAGCCCTGTAGTGAGCCCTGGTGGCCCAGCCAAATCAAAGCTGTAGCCAAAGGCCCCTTGGCACTGGCTAGCTTGGCCTCTCAGTAACTGAGATACCTAGTGATGTATTTAATAAGGCTGTCCTGCTTACACTCTAAAGAAAAGTGTATATTGTGAAGGTACTGTTCAAAACGTGCACATGTGGCTAGAAGAGTAATGCTGATTTAGCTGGGAATTTGAGGTGGATAAAGTCGTTTTACATAAATAAATGCATCCAAACTGCAGCAGAAGTAGAAAAAGGCCCCAAAAGGTTGAACGCTATTGTGAATAGTCTAATTGTCTATTACCTTTCCTAATGCAGAGATGAATTTTGGCATTTTGAATCTTCTAAATGCACATGACAGTTATCCCTGACTGTCTGCTAGATTAGACTTGAAGTGTCCTATTAATAATATGGGTGAATAACTGTCTCAAACCTTTCTGGTAACTTTTTTCAAAAAGCAAGTGAATGAGCAGTGACCTGATGCATCTAAGCTGTTTCTGTCATGCTGTTGAGACTATAAAAGAGTTTCTATTTGGCCAGCTTCTAATAGAAATGTGTCACCATTTCAAAAAAATCACTTGTTTGCTTTCAACATTTTTAGGACAACATCAACATAGATGAAGCTGCACGATTCTTGGTGGAAAACATCCTTGCCAACTACAAAACCTTTCCTAATGAAGAGAATGATGTGGGGAAACCAAAACTGGACCTAGACCCATTGAAAGCAGAGAGTAAATCACAGTGCTGCTAATGCTACCATTGTTCAGTAAATGTGATGGGACAAGCAGCAAGACTGTTCTTTAAACTGCTGCTATGGTGCTGCATTGTGACAATTCATATGGGCTGTCTGGTGTTATCTAAATAGGTGATTCTTGTGGGTGTTTACATATTCTTGTTTTGCATAAAACTGTGTATCTTGGGAGTTATTACTCCACTTGCTTGAGTGGCTAAATTTAAATCTTATTAGTGTCTTCTTACCTGAGAAAATAAGGTAGTGTTTACACTCCTAAAAAGGAACAAAGACAACATTCTGTGTCTAGTTTGCTTCTAGGATGTATGCTACATTCCAAATAGAACTCACTTGTCATGGTTTTAGCTGAACAGGTAATTGCACCTTTAAAGTAAACTTCTCCTTTCTCACCAGTAATGTCCCACTTTAGTCTTTTCACATACACATATGTCCCTATTTATTATCCCCCTCCATGAGAATCTGTCTCATTGCTAGTTCTCCTGGATTGATACATCCCAGAAATATTGAAGGGGCCAATGACAGATGGGAGGTATGTTAGTGTGTTCACTAGGACTGAGTGAAGTAGATGGCTTTTACCACTGAGTAAGAGCAAAATGTGTCACTAATGGTACTTAACAAGGGAAAGGCATGGCTATAGAGATACTAACAAAAATACGTGGCTGGCCATTTAAGGCAGAATATTTTCACCTAATATTTACATACAAAACACATTAATGGATATAGTTGAACTTCTGGCGCATAGTTATGATAATCTCACCTATATACACACCCAGAAATAAACATCCAGTAACTTTTCATGCAGTAACATTGGAAGCTTTACCAAGAGTGCAAAAATATCTTACTGTTCTGTGATAATGAACTTGCTGCTTCTTTTGTCTTGATGGTTCTGAATGCTATGAGAAAGGAGAGAGGTCTTGAAGGAAATAGCTTAAGTGGTTCTTGCTAGCCTATAAAAACCCTTTCCCCCATGCCCCAAGCTCTGTCTTTTTCAATTTTAGAACAGTGCTGTGCTCTTCTGACTATTTGGAGCTGGTGAACTAGTTTACCACTTTGTAACTTGGTATACTGAGATGCTTATGTTTCCTTGTTATAACTCATGTATTTTTAGCAGCAAATGATGTTCAAAAGGATTAGAGAGATTTCACAGTTCTTAAATACATTCTGGCTCTACTTGGTTGAAAGGCTTTGGAAGTCCCCTTTAAGATTTTTCTGTCTTGGTTTTCTTAAATATCAGCATGAATTATGTGCCACATTTGCTATACTTTAATCTGTGTTGAGATTTCTTGACTGTCACCTTTTTTTTTTCTTCCTAAAGAGTAGAGTTTTTAAGAGAAAAATAAATATATTTGGGCATCTTTGGTATGTTGTTGTTTGCTTTTGAGAACATGAATCTTCACCCTATACACAAATGCTTTCACTCACATTTGGAAACAACTTTATCTTCTAGTAGTTCATATGTGAAAGGCTTATCTTAAAATACCAAGCCTTACTGTGGTAAAAGCTAAACTAGGTTTAATTAGCTTAAGATCATCAGATAATTCAGATGAGCTTTAATAAATAGCTAGTCTGCCTTTGTGCTACAGAGTGTTTTTGCTCCTGTTCCTTGGAGGGAGCATCACTATTTGAGACTGGTGGGTCGGATCAGGAAAGGTGATACGGCCAGAAAATGAGTACTGTAAGACAAGACTGGTACTTTAGCCTGAGGAAGGGGATTGGAACATCTTCCTGGTAGAAGAGACCAAGACTGTAGTCTATGGAAAAGTGCTTAAGTCAGACTAGTTATGAAGCCCTTGCCTAATTAACTGAAAAACTTAGATTTCCAGATACGTGCAAGTTTAGACAGAGCCAATGTAACTTCAGGCTGGTAAGTGAGCAAAATGTGGCAAACATCATTTGTTTTACATGTACAGGATGTATGTAAAGTGATAGTTCATCTCAGTTAGATGAACAGTGGCCCCATGTGATTTTATTTCATTCTCTCTTGCAGTCTGAAATATGCCAGTCTTAAATGAGCAAATACCTGACTTCCTAGTCCCTATGTTTAAAGGACAATTTTGAGATGGAAAAACTTGAGTAAAAATCTGAACTGGTGCTTCAAGAAAGTGTTTTCCCTGGCATGTTTCTATCAACTGATTTCATAAAGGCTGAAGATGGCATATAGTCTTCCTCGATTGTAGTTGTGCGGTACATCTGTGTAGCTAATAAAGAATCTGCCTCTAATTAAAAAGCTTAATGAGGCATTACAATTGCTGAGAAAACTAGAAAGGAATTAGAGTAATTAGTGGTCTTTCAGTATGGGTTTTTTTAAGTATATCTTATTGCAGTAGTAGAAAAATAATCTATTCCAAGCTTCAGTTTTGTTTGTTTAAACTTTGTGTCAGACCTATTGAGTTGCAATAGTGTTCAGTCTCCTTTAATTGAACAAATCCTTATTCATCTGTAGTGGTTATTGGTGGCGAATAGTTTGAGTCATATTTACAGACTCAGGGCCTGAGTAACCATTTGGCATATGCCTTTGTCCTTCACATTATGAATTGTTAAAGAATTTTAGAAGTGGGGGCAGCAGTATACTTAGAGTATAAAAAATATATTAACGAAATGCCATTAATAATTCAGAATTTAAATACATCACTCACTTGGCAGTATGCAAAAGTCACTTCAGAGTTTTGGCCTACAGCGCAATAATATTGTAAATAAGGAACATAATAGATTCAGCTCTGTGTAATGAACATTATTTGCAAGAAATTGTGCCTGTATTTTTCATTACCATCATAAAGCTTTGTTTGTGAGCTCATTTGTCTGTTTCAATTTGTGTTTGAACAGGAGAAAAAAAAAAAAACTACAATAGTGTTTCTACAGTAGTGAAAATTCATAACTTAGACTTCCTATGTTGCTTACATTCTCATGATAATCAATTCTGCTAGGTGGTTATTTTATCATTTCAGTAGGTGTGCATACAAAATGCTTCCTGCCCCCAAGTACCTTAAAATATTCCTTTGCTCAGGCAGAGATGGTGTTTCAGGTAGCTTTGGCTTGGGAAGTGTGCAAGTTAGAGGGCCAGCATCACAATATTGGTTCCTTCTTCCTTCTGCAAAAACCATATCACTGAGTAAGTCATAACTGGGTTTGAACTCTAAATGAAATTAAAATATATAAGATTCCTGGCCTTATAACTTGAAATTAAAATACACAGGATTCATGGCCTTATTGCCCTTAAATTATAACTGGGACTAAAAGGTAGCTCCTACCTGTCATATGGCCTTTTAATGTTAAGGGATTCTTATCTTTTTATGAGTTCTAGAAAACAAAATAAAGTGTTCAGCCTTTTGGTAAAACATACAGACTTCTGTTTTGCTGCCTCCCCCCTTTTTTAACTTAGGATTTTTTAACCTTTTTATTATCATGACCGTGATGAAAGCTTGAGTTATACTAATAGTTATCAGTCTTGTTGGAAAGCTCACAGCTCCTTAAAGATAACGTGGACATTCTGCCAACTCCATTTCTGAACTCCTCTGCCCTTTACTGGTATGTATCAAAAGTAATATTTAGTCATCTAGAATAATAGCCTTTCAACCTCTCACATTAAGATTGGTTTGGGTTTTAATTTATTTTTATTGATATAAATTATGGATTTATATGAACCTTAAAATGTTCGACATTGAAGTTGTTGTCTTATGCACAAAGATTACTTCAAGTTTTTTTCCCTGGACAGTGTCTGGCTCATTGAAGTGCTGATCCTTCTATGCATATATGTATAGGCTCTGCTGGGCTTGCATGACAAGGGTTTGATTGCAGCGGGCTACAGGGATGGCTTCTGCAAGAAGCTATTAGAATCTTCCTCTGTGCCTGACAGAACCAACGCTAGCCGGCTCCAAGACTGACCCATCACTGGCCAAGGCTAAGCCCATCAGCAATGGTGGTAACACCTCTAGGACAACATCTTCAAGAAGGGAAAGAAGTTACTGCACAACAGCAATTTCAGTAGGAGAGACGAGTGGTAATATGAGAGAGCAACGACTTTGCAGACACGAAGGTCAGTGAAGTAGGGGATGAGGTGTTCCAGGTGCCAGGGCAGAGATTCCCCTGCAGCCAATGGAGATCAATAGTGGGGCAGATACCCACATGCAGCCTGTGATGGACCTCATGCCAGAGCAGGGGGATGCCCAAAGGAGACTGTGACCTTGTAGGCAGCTCATGGTGGAGCAGGTTTGCTGGCAGAACTTGAGACCCTGTGAGGGATCCATGCTGGAGCCATCTGTTCCTGAAGGAATGCACCCATGGCAGGGACCCATGCTGGAGCAGTTTGTTGAAGATGTGCAGCTCATAGGAAGGACTCACATTGGAGAAATTTGTGCCAGGACCATGTCCCATTTGAGGGACCCCATGCTGGAGAAGAGGAAGAGTGTGAGGAGTCCTCCTGCTGAGAAGGAAGGAGCACCAGAGACAACATGTGATGAACTGATTTTAACCTGTACCCTGTTCCCCCGTACTACTGAGGGGGGAGGAGGTAGAGAAAATGGGGAGTAAAGTTGAAGGTGGAAAGAAGGGGAGGGGTGGGGGAAGGTGTTTTTAAGGTTTGGTTTTATTTCTCATTACCTTACTCTGACTGGAAATAACTTTCCCAAGTTGAATCTGTTGCCTTGTGATGATGATTGGTAAATGGTCTTTCCCTGTACTTAACCCACAAGACTTTCATTATGTTTTCCCTGTCCAGATGAGGAGGACAGGGAGAGAACAGCTTTAGTGAGTACTGAGCATCCAGCCAGGGTAAATCCACCATATAGGCAAATAACTTTGCTTGAAACTTGAACAATTGTTGGTTTTGACTGGGCTTCAGCTTAAGGTACCCAAAATCACTGCCTTCCAATACTTAGCAGTTTAAGGAACAAGGGCTTTCAGTCATATTGCCCATTGGGATGCCATTTTTTTTTACTGGACTATTGCTTATAAGCACAATTAGATGAGACTTACTGTAGCTCAAATGGTTATGATAGTACTTGTCATATGTATGATGGCACAAGTCTCAATGATTTCTGTAATTTTTGTGCTTCAGAAGTTAGAAACTGTAAACTGAGTTGCCTTTATTATTATTATTTAACAAAGATTAATTTTACTTGATAGATTGGAAAAATATATTTGAAGATATCCTACAGGTATATCCATTTATGGTATTGTTCCTGATATTCTTGCAGAATGTTAATCACATATTACAAAATATTTATTCAGCAATTGCTAGGTATTTTTCATTTTTAAAATAGTATAACTTTTTGCTTTTAGCCTATGTGCATAACTGCAAATTCACTTAAAGTGCATCAAAGTTACTATTAAGAAGGATTTGCTATGATCTTCAGCATACCTTAACTTGTAAGGCATCTTAACTTTTTAAATCTCTTGTGGGGGGGAAGAAAAAGTTGCATCCTTACATTATAAATAAAAAAGTACTAAAATAAAATGGTGTAGTAAGAGATTTAATAAGCTCTACAGTTCAGTAGTTAACACTGCCTTAAGACTGTGTATTCTTATTTTAAAAACAAATATCCTTCCATCCCTCAGGTTACAATCATCACATCATTTAGTCAGATTTCAGACTTTTAAGAAGGTGATACTGCTTCCTCTGTCAGTATCCCCATTTCTAATAATTCCAGTAGCTAGAGTGCCACAGCTGCCCTTAACTCCAGATTTCAGATAGGGATTTTGAACTGTCCTGCATTTTGAAACAGGAAGATACTCTTGCTGTAAGTCATCAAATGTAAATTTACAAATGAAAGGTAATGGTGCTGGCCTGTTCTCTTTATTTTCCCCTGCTGCCTTCTCTGGCTGCCTACATTCTCTTCCCCCGGTATTTAAGTGAAGAGGTGATCAAGATTGTGGCGATCCCCAGTTTGTGAAAACACTTTGGCTAAAAGGTAGGTGTATGCATTGAGGGGTCCCATAGGGCTCAATGGTACTGCTGTACTTAAACTGGGCTTGGGCAGGTGCTGTCTATTTTACCAAATATTTAAGGGTTGTCTTCACCCCAGAAAGAGGCTCTATAATAGCAGTGTAATCAAAAGCTACTCCAGCAGTGGAAATGGTAACCTATCTGGGCTTCTTCAGAATCCTTTCTAGCACCATGTCAAATTCAGAGGAGGCTGGAGTGCCAGAAAAAAAATGTCTCTGGTAAGATCAGGTCAGACACAGAACCATAAGATATTTTTGAAATAGTGGGCAGAAGGTCCTGTGCTTAAGAGAAGTCTGTTACATAGTTGGTTGCAATTTTCTACCTGTACCTTGTCTTACTCCCATCAGTTTACCCAAAGTACTTGTAAATTCCATTTCCCCATTTTGCTTGCTAAACTCAGGCTGACTTAATTAACAGAATAGCTGTTTATGGGTAGTTTCAGCCTGTCTGGGGATGGTTTTGCTCAAGTTCAGTTCCCTGTCCTATGCCATCTCAGCAGCTGGCTGTTCTTAACTGTGTGTGCAGGCTGCTCCTCCAAAGCTCTGTCACAAACTGCAGGGCTTCCTTTTTCTCAGGCATTGCCAGTCTCCTCACAAGCTCTCTTTACTGTCTGCTGTTCCTGAAATACCCACCCACTGTTGTCCTCCCTTGTTCACAGTTTCCCACGGACCTGTACCTTCCTTGTCTCACTCCCACCTATTCTTTCACTTAGTAAATAGCAGAAGAGAGTAGTGGAAGTAAAGAGCAGAAGAAAATCCATTCTACTTTCATCTCCTGTCTAACTTTGTTGCAGCCTCATGCTTGAAGATATAGTACAGAAGCATCTATGATTAACTTTAACCCTTTTTTTTAATGGAAAACTTGCAGAGAATGAGTAAGCCTGGAAGGGGCTTTGGGAGTAGTCCTACATAGAGTCCTCATGTAGTCCCTGCTCAGAGCTTGAGCAAGTTACTCGTCCCCATGCCCTTTGGTGAAGACTTTACAGTCTCTTAGGAAACCTGTTCCAATGTTTGACCTCACTGTAGTAAAAACAAACAAACAAACGAAAAAAAAAAAAAACATAAAATCCTGTTTTTAAGAGGAATTTCCTTTATTTCAATGTTCACATTGTCTCTAATGCTACCACTGAGCACTTCTCGAAGAATCTGAGTGTTCTTAGCCTCCCTGTCAGGTATTTCTGCACATGAAGTTTTGTACCTCTGCCACACTCCAGGCCTTCTCTTAAGGCAAAATCTTTCTCCCTGTCTTGTTCTGGAATCCTTGTACCCTCTGTAAAATCAGAGTTAAGTCTGAGCTCCAAGACCTCTGAGAGGGGCTTTTGTAGTGTTTCTGTTCATAGTATTCTCTCTCCAACTAGTATTTATAGCTATTAAAAAAGTGCAAAATACTGGGACTGGACGGCTTTACAGGACAAGACAGTTTTCCTGTAACTGACTTGTGTGGGCTATAGCAGTTAATGATGTGATGTTTTAAGAGTCAAAAAGAAAACAACAACAAACCAGTGTTTTGAGTGGTGTCTTAGAAGAACAGTGACCCATCCATTATTAACCAGTACCTGTTATCTTAGTATTTGCTTATGTTCAGCTCAATGGGTTCCTAACATAGACCATTTTTGTTTTATTGTCTTTTGTATTTATTTCACATTTACCAACTGTGAGGCTGTCTCTGCCTTAGCAACTTTTCCCTTCAGAGGGTGTCTGTCAGATGTACTTCATGGCTTGAGACATGAGGCCAGTCAAGCAGCTGATCTGACCAAACAGATTCTTTGCCAGTTAGACGACTAGCTTTTTTAAAATTCACATTAGCTTCTTTTTCCAAACAAGTTTTTGTGTGCAGTTCTGGTGTCCTCAACATAAAAAGGACATGGAACTGTTGGAACAAGTCCAGAGGAGGGCCATGAGAATGATCAGGGGACTGGAGCACGTCCCACATGAAGACAGGATGAGAGAGTTGGGGCTGTTCAGCCTGAAGAGGAGAAGGCTGCGTGGAGACCTCATAGCAGCCTTCCAGTATCTGAAGGGGGCCTTATAAGGGTGCTGAAGAGGGTTTCTTCAGGAGGGACTGTAGTGAGAGGACAAGGGGTAATGGGTTCAAACTGAAACCGGGGAAGTTTAGATTGGGTCTGAGGAAGAAATTCTTCAAGGGTGGTGAGGCACTGGAATGGGTTGCCCAGGGAAGTTGTGAATGCTCCATCGCTGGCAGTGCTCAAGGCCGGGTTGGACATAGCCTTGAGTGACATGGTTTAGTGTGAGGTGTCCCTGCCCCTGGGCGGGGGGTTGGAACTAGAGGATCTTAAGATCCTTTCCAACCCTGACTATTCTATGATTCTATAAGTTGTCGTCATTGCTGTTATGTTATGGAATTCTAAATTGAGTTGTTGAATAAATAAAAAGTTGTAACTTGATGGATTCAAACCTTGAGACCCTTCTTAATTCGCAAAGCACCTAGATACCTGTGTTTATTGCCATTACACTTTGCAAACAAACTTACTGTAGATTTTTATGGTAAAAGGTGCATTTTGCTCTTTATATATAGTAGCTGTCACTTAACAGCGCAAAGAATGAAGGACTTCTTAGCTTACATACATTCTGTTCTGATTTCTCTCCCTCCTCTTTCACCTTTACCACACAAAATGTTTACAGACAGATGCACTCAAACTTCAGTTACTTTTCTTTCATGTAACTGTATTGCAAGAATTGTATTTGCTGGGATGCTACAAACCTCACTGGTCATCTGCAGTGGGATCAGAATGCCTCTTGCACCTATGTTTATGGATACTTTTCCATAGTAGTTTCTACATCCAGTGAGTATAGGAAAGGAAAAGGGATTCAGAGGAATAGACAGGAATCACAGATTATCTGAGGTGATTTTATTTGTGTTCTGGTCACAAACTGAGATGTGTAAGTTCCAGCCTCAGTCTGCAAGTTTGCATCAGCATCCAGCAAGGTGTGGAGGTTGATAGCCCTGCACTGGTACTGAAGCAGTAGTGAGCTGCTTGAACTCATCTCTGTCTCTGCTGTTTTTCATGTGAATGTTCTGATCAATATTTGATAGCATAATTGGTTGAAGAGAGATCAGCTTCTCAGTTTGGAAATAAAAAAAATAAAGCTGAAATGGTTACTTTGTTCTTAAGTAAGAAGTGTCCTAAGGTACCTTATTTAAAATGAATGCTGTTGGACATAATCCTGAAGGAAACACAAAGATGTGAAAGAATTTTCCACTTTGAAATTTAGAAGTATATGTCTGGCCTTCTGTCATGTTGATATAATCAAGATCTGACATTTGTCTAAAGCCTCTACATGTAGTACATCTGCATATATTTCCTTGTTTCTTTTTATCTACTCATGCCCTCTGCAATTTGACAAATAAATCTTCATTGATTTTTATATTTCAAAGAGATTTAGCTTGAATAAAGGTAAGTAAAGAAATATGTTCTGCTTTATTATGGTTTTTTATCATGCACTACAGATTTGGAAATAGCAAATAGCTTGTTAGAAACGGGAGTTGTGGGCCATAACATGACCTCTGGACTGTGTCTGAAAAAGTCTGCTTAGCTTAATTGAAGTCAACTAGCCACTCAGTTCAAAAATACCTGATGAATATTAGTTTTACCAGACCTTGGTGGAACTCTCTTCACTTTAGTACTTATAGGCTTCATACCAGGGATTCATCGGTTGCATCATTTTGAGGTGAAAAAAAGAAATACTTGCACATTCCAGCTTTAAAAACCTCTCCTGGCTCCAGGGCTAATTCTTTTTTTCTGCTTCCTTCTCATGTGGTTGATATGTACTGGTATAAAAAGAGAGGGGGGAAATTGCTGCCATTTTAAATCAGGACTTTTGCTCTTGTTCAATAGAAACTTATGTGGTTAGAATACTTGTAAATAATGAGTTATAAAACGTCTTAAGCTTTTTTTTTCAGAGTATTGTTCAAGGCCAGGTTGAACAGAGCTTCGAGAAACCTGGTCTACTGCCTATGGTGGGGTGTTGGAACTTGATGAGCTTTAAGGTCCCTTCCAACGCAAACCATTTGATGATTGTCTGCGGGAAGCTCCCTGAAGCCCATGCATGAGCTCAGGAAGCAGTGTGTCATCACCCTCAAAGCTAAGCCTGTTTCCCCAAACGCACTTTACATCAGCGTGTTGATCCCAATGCGAAGACGGCAGAGATCAGCACGGCAGCAGCCGCTCCCGCGCTTTTACACTGCCCGTGATGATCAACACCTGCCGTGGTGTCCGCGCCCTTCCTGCCACCGCCCCGCGGATCATGACGGGCTGGGGCCGCTACCTCCGGCAGACTCGGTCGCCTAGCAACACGGCGGACGCGGCGGCAGACGCGGCCATGGCCTCCAAAGGGAGCAAGAAGAAGGAGTTGGGCAGCCGCCGTAATTCCATGACGCTGGGCGGCTTCGCCAAAGAGTAGGAGTTCCAGGGGGAAAGGAGGATGGGCGCGGGAGACACGGCAGGGTGCCGGGCGTCCCCCGCGGCTTCCCGGCGCCTTCCTCGGGCCCAGGAGGCTGTTGAGGTCCGCGGCCGGCAGGGCTGGGCGGCCCGCTGCGGCTTGGTGCCGCCTTCTGCCCTCCCGCACAGCGGCCTTGTCACCGCCGCTGCGGGCTGGATACTGGTGTTTGCAGAGTACACGGTGGGAAAGTTTTGTTGTGCAAGTGATTAAAAGCCGTTTCAGTGGATAGTGTGGGGCTTGGCTGTTGTTGGGCGTTGGCATACTTTTTTTGTTTGAACGGAAGGCTGTGTGGAAATTTTATTTTCTTTTTCTTGTGGTACTTCTTGCGTGGGGTTGGATGGGTTGGGCTGTGGGGCCTTGTAATGAAAGGTGTCTGCCCATAGCAGGGGTGTTGGAACTACATGAGCTTTAAAGTCCTTGCCAACCCAAACCATTCTTACATGATTCTTGCACACCTGCATGGTGGCATCATCCCACAAGTATAATACACTGTGTGTCCAGCACCTGGCCCAGTGGGCCAAGTGCCTTGAACCTGGGTGCAGCAATAGGAGGAGGAGATGATGGCACATTGGGTACACAGGTAGGTGACTGGCTGTGTGGTTGGGTGTTTTGGTACGTGAGGGGCAGTATGTTGGCTGCAGCTCACAGTGTGAAGTGTTTGATTTAATGGTCAGAAGCAGGCAGAAGTTGAGTGTTCACTAAAATGGCTGTTTGGGTTTAAAAGAACTCCAAAACTGTGATTCGGGACAGTAATTTGGGAAATACACACCTTCCATTTTTATCAGAGGAACTATGCTAGCAGATGTTTTTGGGGCAAGACGATTAATGATTCTGGTAGCACGTCGGTTTCATTTGCAGAAGAGAAATACAGCCTTAAGTGTTTGCTTTATGTTGCAATGAATGTGGGGAAATTAAATATTAAAATAATAATTTTTCTTATTAATTCCTTAAATATTTTTCTGTAAGTAGCATCTCTTGAGATATTTGAAAATGATTCAGTGTTTGCTAGGCATACCATATGAATTTGTATATTTCTGTGAATGTGTAAAGTTCACTCTGCAAAGACAGGCATATCCTTTCTTTCAGTGGTGCTAGTTGTTTTACTTTTGACCTGGGAGTCCTATTTCTGTGTTTTGAGCAGCTTTCTCATCCAAAAGCCTGAATGCATGTTACTAGAAGGATTCAAATGAAAGAGCTATGTGCTCATACCCTTTTCTTCTTTTTCATGCCTTAAATAAAGTTTTTAGTTTTATCACTTATTTCTCTCCTTAAACAAATCTTCAGATGTGCCTTTGTTCTAATTCTGTATCCAAACTTTGCTACAAAAATAGTTTCTTATTTCCTATTTTCATACTTCTGTGTGTATTTCACACCTTGATTGCCATTTTGATAACTTTTCTGTTATGGCAGGCAGCCAGGATCTCTAATTCCCCCCTTCTCCTCACTTCATCCCTTTCCTTACTAACTTACTTTGGCCACAGCAGTGCAGCTGCTCATATTGACTTCTTCAAGGAGGTTTTATCTATCTATCTATCTATCTATCTATCTATCTATTTATTCTGTCAATATATGAACTGTCACTTTTGTTTTTTAGCACTGCTAGAGAGAAAAAAGTATTTTCTTATTTTCCAGTATAGATAAAACTGAATGGGTTATCATCTGAAAGACTTTGTCCAATATTTCGGGTTTTGTCCCCTAAGAGGCATTCTTACATTGTGAGATTTTTAAGCTGTTTCATTAAATTTAGATGTCTGTCTTTTTTTGAGAGTCTGCTTTTCTAGTAAAAATCTTAATTGTTTCCTATATCATACATAGTAACTTGCAGAAGAAGCATTCTTATGACAGGATATTTTGTATTAGAGTATCTAGAACAATATTTGTCTTTTCTGTAGTACATTATTACTTTAGGCTTTATTAAATAAGACCATGATGGAGAAATCAGATTAGCAAACTGTTTTCCCAGTGTCAACTGAGATTAGAATATTTAATTAGAAACTATTTGAATGGTATTAAGGTTTATTGAAAGGCCTCGGAAATGCAAACTAGGAGATATGCTTGTGTTGTATTTGAAATCTCATGTTGGACCTACAGCACAGAAGACATGGTTTGTGTCTCATTCTATGGTTATTAGGTAATTGTATTGGAACTAATGTCTAGCATATGCCAATGTTAATTCAGTGTTTGCTACAATTGGAGCACAGGAATGTTTACTCATTTCACTAAAGCTATTTTACATAAAGTATAGTAGTTTGAAAATGTTGTAAGGGTGACTTACAGTACTAGACTACAGGAGAAACTGTTACAATAATCTGATTGTAATGTAAAACTTCCATAACACGGAATATACAGCTTGTATTAATTTTTTTCATTAAGCCTATAGCTTCTGTTTAAACTGTATCATGTCTTTTGGGTTTATCTGCACTGCCACTGTGATATAGAGTGCCCTTGTTATAAACAGGATATTTCAGTATATGTGCTAAACACATTTTCATATGACATCATACTGTCCTGAAAGTTGCTCCAGCATATGAAAAAATAAGGTGATCCTTTTTTAGAAAAATAAAAATCAGTAAATGAAAATGAGTAATCTTATTTGACAGAACAGCTTTTAGTATACACACCTACTTCTATTTGTATCAATTAATACTTATATTAATACATCTATTACCAGAAATTACGGTAATGTAAAAAGGGAAACGAGAAAATCTGTGACATGAAAAATTTAAACTTGCAGCAACTCTGATACTAATTTTCCAATTAACCTATCCCTGCTCACTTTTTATCATTCTGAAATATTGTTAAGACCTTTTAGATGGATGGATGCATGGATGGATGGATGGATGCATGGATGGAAAAATGTTGGTTTAAGACCAAAGCATCTCTTCAAGTTCAGCAGCTGGTCTGATAAACGTTCTCATTTAAGATGTCAGGAAAAATATTGCTTTAGCACGTGTTGATCTGTAGATAATTAATTTAAAGCAAGGAAAGGTAGTAACAGCTTACTCTAAACTTAACTGTAAGTTTTTTCTTGAAATGAAAATTTTACAGAAGTAGCCCTATTTTCTCATGAAATGGAGAATGATGCTGTACTATATAATCCTGTGACTCAGTCCTCATTTCGGTTGGTAATTCCTGTGTTGAATGGATTGCTGTATGTTTCCACAGGTAACGATTTTCTTCAAATAGCAGGCAAGTATTGGTAGTCATCATAAATGTCTTATCAAAGGCAGCGTACAGAGTTGGTTTTTTTTTAATGGGTTGTGGAGATTGGAAGTGAATCGTACACAAATACTGTAAGGCTGGAGTTATGTTCATTGGAGATCTGACAGTTCCTTAGTAGATATTTCTTTGACATCATTACCAAACTTGTTCAATGTGTTTGTGACTGTAAACTTCTACTGTGCAAATTTTGTGTACTTCTGTGAGAACTTAGGTAGTATTGCTATCCCTGTATCTGAAAGAGGAATGGATGTTCACAGGCTGCCTGGGAAAATGTCTGGAAAGTTTAGTGTTCTGTGGTAATTGCAAGCTAGGTTTTCCCTGAGGATCTGTGCTTTATTTTTGAACACAGCTTGCAGTTGCAGGGATAAAAATGTCAAAAGTATTTTATCTTTTGTCTAATATTGTCTTTTTTGATAGTAAAGACTACTCACTCGCTTTTATGTTTCTCAATTGAAATACTAAATAGAAATATCAGTGGTATGAAAAAGAAGGCTGGCTAATAGTTTTTAGAAGTAATTTGTAAATAATCATCCTGAGAGCTGTCAGTGTTTATCACAAAGAATTAGTGTTATAATTTCAACTGTTGTGGATAATGTTAATGCAGAAGCCCTCTGAGAGTAATGTGTACAAACACATCTGGACAATGCATTTTCATAACCTTGAAATTACTTTGCTTGATTTCCAGTGAGATGAAGCTTCTTTTTTTTCCCCATAAATGCTTACAACAGTCCGCAGAGTATGTCTACACTGTAGAAAATAAACAGGGATTATTGGTGGGTATATTGCAGTGCTGGAGTGGGACCTTGGAATTATACAGAGAAAGCAAGTAGACTCATTCAAAAAGGTAGTGGACTCACTTAGCCAGACTTTTTATGGGTGTCTCTTCATTCCTGCTTTTTAATTAGGTGGCAGTTCCCTTCAGGAGCTAGCCAGGTTGCTAGAGATTACAGCCTGAAGAGCTCAAAAGACTTGCTGATCTAATAGCTTTTCTTAATTGAAGCATTAGAGGCTACTGAGAATCTGATCTTTCCCAGGTTTCAATGGCCATAGTAAATAGGCATTGATGTCTTTGTCGGCAGTGAAAAGAGATTTTGGCTGGTAAGAATGGATAATATATTAAAATGCTTTTTAAATTAATTTGATGAAGCTCTATGCCATCAAACCCGATCTTCTGATTTAAATTTGAGCCATCATCTTATATCTATCTGAATTAAGGTTTGGGATATTAGGGACAAAAATGAGGAGTTGATAGTGCCAAGTGAGGCAAGTGATTTAGGGATAATTGTGGCACAGGCAGAGGTCCCTGATGTAGAGGGGAAGGTCAGAGTGATGCTGGAATTGTTTTTAGGGAGAGCAGTAACTCTGAACTGTATTTACTGCTGATGGATCCTTAAGAACCTATAGAGACAGGCTAAAGCCTGGACTGCCTGGAAGAAGTGATTTAAGCTTATCTGTGTGCCTGATTGATTGCAGTGAGTAGCAGGTTGCTGCACTGGTGTTGTACAGTGGATTGCTACCCCAAAGCCTAGGATTAGCTAATGTTTGCTATTAAAATTAAAGGCTGGGACAGTAAGAGCAGAAAAAATACTGGCTTTGCCAATTCATACCTGAATTCCCATATGCCCAGGATAAAAATTCTGCCAAGGCTTTTGATTGAGGTTTTATCCACTGCCAGCATGTCTTTCTTGGGTAGCTGTTCTTAAGGTTTAGGCTGCAGCAGTGGTTTAGAGACTATATACTTAAACGGATGAATTTTTTGGTGCTTGGCTGGGGCTCGCTAGATTGACTCAAGTTTGGGAATAGCAAGAACCTGAAGTTGCTTTCAGTGATGTGCTGGAGTGCACATGTTGGTTACCATAAGTTTTAATTTTTTAATATAAAGAGTTGCATGGAGTCATGGAACAAGTCTGCAGAAAAAAAATCCACTGAGATGCTGAACAAATGGTACCATCATGCACATGCTTACTTTCCGCAGACATAGTAATGCTAGTGGATAAAGATGTTATGATCTTAGGTTCAATTTGGGTGACGTTCTTTAGTTCATCATTGTTCTTCAGAACTTATTGCATCAATGTGTATCTGCAAACTCTCATTATGCTATTGTACTAATACTTAAATTATAATCTAAAAAAAAATAGGGACATTCCTAAAGAGTTTGTATTGTCTTTCCTGAGCATAAAATGTATGCTTTTCATTTGCTGTCTTTTATGGTCTATTTTTTTGCACATAGCTCATATTTCCAAGGGCAGTATTTTTGTTAGTCTCAGAAATAGTGTTAAGCGCAGCTAGAATTTTTAGTGCTAGCAGTTTTTGGCCAGAAAGATGAATATCTTGTTTTCAGACCCTGTGCTTCACTTATTGTAATGTTATAGTATGTAAATACAGTACAACTTTATATAGTATTTTTTTTAGTAGTTATTTTTCTTTTTCTTCTGCCTTTAACTCTTTTTTAGTCTTGTGCATTGTGGTGAGACAAGATATTCTTTCCCAAGAAAATATGTTAAATGTATTAAAATAGCATATAAGCCAACCAGTAAGTTTATTTTTTTTATTAACTTGATCACATTTTAATTAGGAAATTATGTATTCATATTGCTTTTCCTAGTTAATTCTAATTAAAACAATGAGCCTCTGAGAGCTTAGCCTACCGTATCTGTAGATTTCAAACTTCATGGACTCATGGGCACAAAGCGTTATGTACCATTGGCAGTGTTACTTTGAATGCTGTGCTCCCTACTAATCTTCATTTTAGGTTTTTCACTCTTCAAAACTCAAAGCAATGACAGAGAATCCTGCAGGTAGACATGCTTCGTGAGCCATTGGTTGGAGACTCTGCAATAGAAGCCTAGGCGTCTATTACAATGAACAGTATGATGAACAGTGTAATAGGGAAAAGCAGCTTTCAGCAGAACTATATAGCAGAAAAAGAGCTGTCAAAAGAATAATAATAATTGTGCTTTGAAACTGGAGAGCAGCTTAAAATATCATGTTGGAGATAGCATGTGCTGTGGATTAATCATCTACTCAAACAGAATGGTCTTTAGCTTCTTCTGTGAGCTCTCTGTAACCACAGATGAAGAAATGGCATTTCTGGTTTTCTTATTAAAGCCTACTAAGTGCTTTGTAAATGAATTGACCTAAATCCACAGAAGTACTGACGTGCTCTGCCATGCAGAGATTTTTAGTTCTTAGTTAATTATCCAGGTGCTGTGGAGAAGGCACAAAAGGATTTTACGGAAGCCAACAAGGAAGAAATGCCAAAGAAAGGAGCAAAGCACAGGCCATTTTCTGAAAAGATACTTGAATACCAAACTGTAGGGTGGAAAGAGGTGCTGCAATCTTACCAGCATTCTTATAGCTAAATCTAATGTCTGCTCCATCTTTTTAGCAGGGAGCACTAGAAGAAACAAACTTGTGAAGTTAATTGTTCCATAATTTCTAAGGTGTTGTACAATTACATGGGGGAACATGACTGCAGATTCCCTCTTGGAATCACATACAGTAAAGAAGAGATTGAAAGAGATCCTCAGCTTTGGAGGACAACTGTAACAAGTGGGAACTCTTTGACTGAACAGCAGTGGTTTCTGACACAGAGCTCAGTGGAGTGGAACTAAGTTTTTTTCTAGTTCTGATTTTTAAAGAGGTATGTGCTGCTGCAGCTAGGCTATTCCAAAAGCTATAGATCATTATTCTTGCCTGAGTCACATCTGATGTAAAAGAGTTCTGTTGGCTTATTATGTACTGAGCAGTCAGGCCTTTTATCAGTTTTCTAGTTGCTGTGTTTTATGTTAGATGCATTATTTTTCTTGTGTCATGAGAAAAGACAAGCAGTACTTTCTTACTTCTACTACTCAGTATTTTCTGTGCTTCTGCTTTGTTATTTCTCCAAGCTCTAAACTACTGCCTGTCCCTGAGTTTCCAAAGTTATTTTTACATTGCCAGGACAACTGAACCAAACATAATATTTGATGCAGAGGACATAAAATTGATTATACTTGGTGCTGCTGTACTAATTTCTTGTATTGGACGTGCTGCTTCTAATGTGTCCTAGTATTTTTATTTGCTTTCCTTGACTGTACTTTAACAGAGATCTTAATTGAGCTGTTGTCACAGAATCACAGAATGGCTGAGGCTGGAAGGGGCCACAATCTAATCCAACCTCCCTGCTCAAGTGGGGTCACCTGGAGCAATATTGCTCAGGACTGTATCCACATGACTTTTGAGTATCTCCATGGAAGGAGATTCCACAACCTTTCCTGCCAGCCTATTCCAATGCTTAGCCACACTTTTTTTTTTGAAGTCTAAATGACCTCCAGTGTGGTAAAATATACAAGGCCGGCAGATGAATGACTTCCAGGTGATCTGATACCTTCCTTTGTCAAGGGTGTTTTTCAAATATGTGAAATAGTGTATTTTTTCCATTCATTATTAAAAGCTTTTTGATTGCAAACTTCTGGCTCCATGGAATCAGGCTCTTGCCACTGAAAATGGCAGCTGAGCTTTTCTAGTATTGCTCTCACAGGCTACAGAGTTGTGACTTGTGCTGCTGTTGAAAGTGACAGTATCCACACTTGTATTTTTGAAGTCTGTAAGTTCACTTGATTTTGTTTCTGGCTTTGAGGCACTTACTTGCGATAGCATGTGCAATAAAATTATTCTTCTTTCAGCAAAATAGGATGCAAAAATAGAAAGTTAGAGTCTGAAATTCTAACACATCCCACCTCCTGTTAATATGCAGGCAAATTAAAATAAGAAAACATGTGGACTTCTAACTTGCAAGGTTAAATGTGAAGCTAGGTTGACCATTCTGTCTTAGCAAATATGTGCACGTTTGAAGCAGGCTCATTCTTGGCAAGTTACTGAAGTCTATTAGTAGTTTATCTGACACCTGCAAGGATATCAGCTATGTTTAGAAATGAGAATATTACAGTTGAAAGTAGTGATCCAAATTACAGACTCCTTTAAGGATAATGTGCTTATAAAGAAAAATTGGTTGGTATTCTTCACTTTATCCACAGTTTGGTCATGCTTCACACAGACAGCACTATGTGCTTTTTAAGGAAGAAATCATACCCCAATACAAAAAAAGTGACAACAAAACCTGTTAAAATAGCGTTTGCTAACAACTGTCATTAAAACTTAGATGCTTTACAAATATTTTTTTTTTTGCTCATTGTACCTGAACTTCATCCATGGCTTAAGTCTCTTCCTAAACATGAAAGCTTTGAACATTCAGACTAGCATATTTTGACTACAATCCTTTAAATTTTGGCTCTAGTGTCCAAGATATGAATAATGGTAAGTTACAGTAAACGGCACCTAAATATTTTGGATTTATTTTGTAATCACTACTGACTACACTACAAATGGAGCTGCTTATTAGATTGTATGATCATGATTCATTCTGGTCATTCCTCTTCTGATGAACGGCACTAGGTATGAAGGAAAAGAGCAAATAATTTTTCTACAGTTACTGATACTTGGTTGAATGTTCTCATATCCTTTCTAGTTTCTTATGAACTTGAGTCTTGCCATTGTTTCTGCTGTGGATTTCAAAGATATTCAGGTGCTACTTAAAAAAATAATAAGAATTTGGTGATTAGAATTTTGAAGAACTTTGTGCTGTAAATGAGGTCTTCGACGGTGACTTTTATAATTGAGTTCTGAAAAAATAAGGAAAAAAGTGAAATAGCTTCCCCACAGGGCACATTTGGAGAAGCTGAGTTGTCTGTTTGTTCTCTGCCCTCTTTTTCCCAATATAAAAGCCTTTAATGGGACCAGAAATTGTTTCTTCTGACTGCTAAACCTATCCAAGGGAAGAGACACCTGTTTCTTTTCAGCTTCCTGGCAAGTGAAAAGAGCCCAAAAGTTTCATCTCAGTGTGACCCAACATTGATACCTAATGGGAAATATGAGATGTTAAGTTCCTCACTCCCATCTCTTTCTTGAGATTAATCTTACTTCTGTACATCTAGAGGAGTTCAAAGCATCCAGAGCAATTTAAGGAGGAAAGAAGCAGAAAAGTTTCAGCTCTGAGCCTCATTCACTGATGTGCCAGATACCTAAATATCATTACCTGTTACTGAATCATATTTATTATTTGCCATCCTAAGAACTGTAGTAAGTGACATTAGATAGATGCTAATAGTGTATTTTCTGGCATTTGAATGAAACTGAAACTTACAGTGTAATGTTTGGAGACATTTTATAGAAATAGATAGTATTTAATGAAAGATAAAAGATAGTCAATGTTCTGGGAAGCAAGGTAAAAATTGTGAGCATCAAATTCATTTTCTGTTGGGATATTGCTGTGATCAAATCCAGATTTTATTTTTTTAATCTTTAAAACATGCTATGGGTAATATGCTTGACTGTATAAAAACACCTACAGGGAACACTAAGATGGGATGAAGTGATAGCCTGTGGGCAGTTATTTAGCAAAAATGCCCTGCTGTGGGATAAACAAATTCTTAATAGAGTGAATCAAATAAATAGCAAAATCGCAATCATTTTGTCTACAGAAAGGCTAACATATAAATATCTCATCATACCATACTGCCTAAATGTGTCATGCTGCAAATAAAATGGCTGGTTTGTTTTAATAGTTGCTGTTACAGATACCAATATTTGGTCTTTCAATTCTCCAAAAAGTGGTTTAAGCAAACATATTTTACTCTCCCATTGAAGTTGGTTAAGAACAGATGCGTGTAAACAGTAACTGTAGCTCAGCTGCTGAGTAGCAATGCGCTAAATCAATCAAAACAGCTTTCAGTTTAGCCTCTTAGTCCTCAAGCAGAGATTTCCATACAGTGTCCTAAGTCATAAAAACTTTTTTTATTGATTTCTTGAGATGATAATATAAAGCAGATCTTAAATTTTCAAAGTTAAGTAGGTTTAAGAGAAATAAATGAATCTTTAATGAAAATAAGGAAAGCATTTTGCTGCATAAGCTGTGTCATAAGGAAAGACAAAGTTTGCAGAAAGAATAAAAAAGACTAGATATATCCATATACATAATTAACTAATCAGAAAGCCCGAAGAAGTCACTGATGTGGTGGAGTTCCTGGGATTTTTTTCCCAATTTTTGAGGTGTAGACATGGAGACAGAATACGCTGAAGCTGTCTAGTCTGCAGTCACATTTCTGCATAAAGCCTTGGAGTCATTGTGGAAGTGGTACTGGTGTTGTTGTAGAACTACAGAACAATTTTATCTGTTTCAAATATTCCCAATCAAAATTATTGTGTGAAGATGTCTCATTTCCAACCTCAGGTCTGCTCGTCTAAACAAAAGGGAAAAACTAATTATTTTTTCTTTCCTCCTTTGGAATTTTGTTTTGTTTTATTGGTTGAAGGTGCATCTAACTTTTGCAAGGGAGTGTTACGAAAGAGAGCATTAGACCTTTATCTGGAGTAAAGAATAAAAAAGAGAGAAAGGTGTCTTCCTTAATTCTAAAAAACCTGCATAGTGTCACAGAGTTATTATTGTCTGCCGAACCAGAATTAAAGGAGTACAGGGAAAAGAAGCTAAAGTAGCTAAGCTGTTCTGAAAATAAATACCAATACTTCTGTAATTTTCTTCAGTGTTGCTGGGTTCTCTGTGAGGAATGGTCATAAATAGTTTACAGGTAGATTTACCTACTTTGAGAAGAAAATGGTTGCTCCCTAAACTCCATTGACCATGCTGATCTTACTTACAGAGTGGGTGAGCAGCAAAAGTGTGTATGTCTACAGACTGTGTTTAACTTGAGAGAATACAGTACCACATGGGCCTGCTTCCTTTCTCTTTATTAAATCTTAAGTCTCTGAAAAACTTAGATTGCAATCTGCCTGCAATTTTTTTCCCTGTTGTGTTTGTCTATTCTGGTATTCCCATTTCCCCTGTTGGCACTATGTCAATTGTACCAGTATTCTTGGAGAAGCCGCTTAGAGCGTCAGAGGTGAATTAGTGCTAGCTTCGTAGTGTTTCCTTCATTTGGCAGTTTATTCTTACTTTTTCTCCTCTGGGGTTTAGCAGAGGATTAAAAAGAAGTCTGCCAGTAATTAGTGTTTAAAATGCTATTGCACAATGAAGCCATCCAGTGTGATCATAAAATGCCAGTAATGGTTTGCACTGTCCTTGTGTCTGTTAATTTGCTTCAAAGAATTCTCAATGAAATATATTATTCAGTTCTTGTAATGCAGAAACTTAATAGCCTTACTCAAATACAGTATTTTAATAAACTCAGATGTCTTTTTTATTTATTTATATTTGGAGTCCAATTAAATTGTAGTTCTTTAAGAATTTTCCTGAAATATTATGGAATCCTTTCTGAAAAATAGAAGCATTGGGCTTCTCCAAATTAACTTAGACATCTGTTATAGATAGCACTGTTTCTCACATTGTTAGTGTTGAGGGTATTCTATTATGTCAAAATGTGTTGAAAAGTAATTTTCTGTCTTAGCATGATAGTAATCTAGGCAAGTCTTTCCATATCTCATTTTTTTAAAAAATATGATTTTTTTTTTTTTTTTTTATTATTCCATTATCATCCCAAAGCAAATCTTCCAGCTCTTGCTGGAATTGCTATTTGATTTTATTTGGGAATGGTTTCAGAACGTTTTTATCATTATTATCATTATTATTGAGTGAAACTTCCATGCTTCTCTGAATATTTGAAAGAGCAAATGCAGACCTAGAGGGAGAAAAAGAGATAAAAAATATAGAAGTATATCTAGAATTTTTAAAATCACTACATATATCACTCATATTTCACCTGAAATAAGGAAAAAGTAGAAAAAGTAAAAATTCTAACTTGTCATGTTTTGCTTGTAAGTATATGTAAGAATCTGCTAGGAGTTGTATTTAAATCAATGCTGAAAGAGGCAGAACTTCAAATATCACAAATGTTGGAACTGTCAGTGCAGCTAACATTCATTTTTATTGATCTTCATGGTTGCAGTTAAGACAGATATAGCAGATGCCTAAAAACAACTAGAAATTATATCGGCATTCCTAGTAATCAGAAGAAACTGAGAAACACTTTAGGGTTTTCAATTGCTTGTTAAGTATTGTATTTATGGAGTTAAGCATCATTTGATCCTTCCAGAAAATGCTGGAGAAAAAATGATACCATTAATGAAAGGTCAAATGTAATAGAGGCTGGAGGCCATTTATGGATGACTGAGGTCATAAAGATGGAAAAGCAAAGCAAAGTATCACTCCAGAGAATTCATCTTCCTTAACACTTAGAGTGGCAAAAGCTAAAAAAAAAGTATTTTTTTCATTTGCACAGTAGAAGGCACAGACGGCACTGACTTTTCACAGCTGTCTTCCAGTAAGAGTTACTGGTAAGAGTGGATGAATGTAGTTACTGTCTAGATAATGACTAACCATGTCTTTGTCCTTATTATTGCTAACAAAGCATTATCACAGAATAATCACAGAAAAATGTTGATAGAAGGGTACCTCTGAAAGCTGTCTAACTCCCTGCTCAAAACAAGGCCAGCTCTAGATTAGGTTGCTTATCTTCTTGGTCTCTTTGACATATTTGTAGGAATTCTACAGTTTTCTTACTAAAAAAAAAAAAAAAAAGCTTTTTATAGCTGATGTAAGTAATGTAAAGAAGTATAAGGTAAGTGTTTTATTAAGACTCCAGTAGTAAAAAAGTCTCTGTGTAATACTGTATTTCTGCTGTAGGACACTTCTGAATATCACTGAGGAAAGTCTGACTTAGTCCTTTTTTCCAGTTGGTTAAAGTCCATATGTTTTTGATGCAATATACAATTTATTTAAGCCCTTTCACTCAGTTTTTGTGCCAGATTGCTTCTTGGGCCCAGGCAGCTTCTTCCCTTTCTTCTTTTGAGTGGACAACATCTACATTTTATTGACAGTGGGTTTGAGTGAATATAATTAAGACGTGACCTGCATATACTTTGCCTGCTTCCAGGTTTGTTAGTTAAGGAGGAAGGGGCTACTGTATTCCAATTCTAGCTAATTCAGTTTTTCAGTCCTTTGTACTGGACAAATGATGTGCACCGGCACAACAAGTGCTGGTAGGTAGCTATGAACATGTTGCGTCATGTGAAATTCCCTTCTGTCTCAGCAAAATTTTTCTCTGAGTTATGAATCCCGAGAAGACGGTAGTGAAAGTGCAGGTGGCACAAGAGGCCCTGATAATGAAGATGGTTGGGGACAGACTGACTGGTCTAACCTTTCACAGGTGCCTAGAAGTGAAATTCCTTTTTCCCCAATATGTTTTCTAGCCAGGTCAAGCTCCTTTTGGTTGGTTAAAGTAAAGAAGTTGGGGGGGAGGGGAGAAAAGCAAAGTCTTTGGATGGGTGAGTGAGTTGAATGCTAAGAGTGGCACAGGAAAGGAAGGAGAACCCTGTGGCTTGAAGCAGGGGAAAAGTGTGAGGGAGGAAACTGCCCTTGGATTCTGCTTTTGTACTTCAGTTGTCCCGTTTACTACAGCAATAAGAGAAATCCTCATATAAATGTGTTTACATATTTTGTTGGTTTATACCTGATAAAACCACCTAGCACTTCTATAGGCTTGTTGATCTTAGTGACCAAAAGTTATTGTAGTTACTAACACTAATGTTTTTATTACAGTACATTAAAAAAAAAAAAAATCTTTCTACTACCCTTGCCTAATATACTGTTAATTTTTATTCATGCCTCTGTTTGTTTCCCAGTGTAACTGTGTCTTCCAGTGAGAAATGGAGATTTCCTATTTGGCCAGAATGGAATGAAGCAGATATCAATGCAGAAAAATGGGATACTGGAAAAGCTGGAAAAGAGAAAGATAAAACCGGGAGACCTTCTACTTCAGTAAGCCTTGTGACATATATATATATATTATTTCCAATTTTTTTTTGTACCTGTATTTAGTAATTAGTCACAACTTTGATGATAAAATGACTGGGAAGCCTGCCATATGAGGAAAGGCTGACATACCTCAGTTTGTTCAGCCTAGAGAAAAGAAGTCTCAGTGGAGACCTTATCGCCATGTTCCAGTATTTAAAGGGTGGATACAAAGAAGACAGACTCCTTTTTCACAAGGGGTCACATGATAAAAAAAGGGGTAATGGGCACACGTGACTCCTGGGGAGATTCCAACTTGTCATGAGGAAAATTTTTCACAATGAGAACAGCCATTGGAATAATCTCCCTTGGGAAGTGGTGGATTCCCCAGCGTTGGACGCTTAAGATTTGGCTGGGCAGGGTGCTAGGACATCTAGTCGCGGACACACTTTGCCTAGAAAGGTTGGCCCACATGATTCTTGAGGTCCCTTCAGCCTGTTTTTTTTTTTTTTTTTTATCATGCATTCATAGAATGATTTGGGTTGGAATGACTTTTAATTTTCATTTGGGTTTTTACTCCTTCAAACTTATCATTACAGAATGTATCTGCATTTTGTGCAGAATAGTAATAAAATTGTTTCTTAGCTTCTTAAACTAATTTTAAAGTGATATTTAAAATCAATTTAATACTGTGCTGGATCATCTATATATAAATTCTGCATTGTTCTTATGTTCAGGTGTGAACATACAGAATATTCTTGTGTGCTATGTGTGCGTTAGCACATGTTTCTAGATTTTTTTTTTTTTTTCTTATCCCAGGCATAAATTCATTGTACCCCTGTGGGGCCAAAGTACTGTTTAGAGGCAAGGTGTAGGTTCTGTACTGAATGCTGCTGTTAATTTGACAGGTGGATAATTTTCCTTTGTGTCTTTCTTCTGTTCCATTACCACATTTGGTGTGTTTGGACTGTGCTCTAAACATTTATCTAGCAGTAATGTGTTAGGTCTGCCAGACATAATAGATAAAATTTTAAAATAATTGTAACTGCAATATTTCTTTTTTAGCATAAGAGGCATTCTGAGGTGTTTACTGGATCATTCAATTCTTCAGACCCAAGCTGTATGAAACATTGCTCTTTTTACATGTTTAAAGGAGTTTTTAAATTTGTCAGTCACAGCAGATAAATTTACAGGTGTAAAGAATATTCTAATGTGGCCTCTTTTGACCTTAGCAGCTAGCCAGAATTAAACATTGTATAGGGTATTTCAGTTAGAAACAGAATTAGTGATGGCCTCCAGTACCTTTGAGTATGCTTAGAACATGAATATAAACAATCCTATTTTCTTGAGTGGGAAGAGCAATTGATTGGAATTTAATTTCTTGTAATGCTAAAGCCCTTTTACGAAGTGTCTCTGCATGATAGCCTCTCAGAGCAGAGCAGTGTGCGGCTGAGATTGTACATTTTGCTTTGTCTGTTTTTTGTGCCTGTTTCTTGCTTTTGCTTCCTGTAGAACTTGTGGTCAAGGCTCCTGCCATTAAAGCATAAACCATGAACTCCTGAGACCTGGCAGTTGTCTCTTATAGCCACCTTAAATAAAAGATAAGTTAAGCCTGATATTTGTCAGTCAGCCGGACCTACAGTATCCTTTCTTTAAAGTTTTTTTTTTCACTTGAAAGATAAAGTGTTTCTTCCTGGGGGGGGGGGGGGGGGGGGGGGGGGGGGGGGGGGGGGGGGGGGGGGGG
>JASSUY010017011.1:0-12389 GCA_032466535.1 Forpus xanthops
AACAAAAAGATGTGTGAAAGTTGTGTTAACTTCACAAAGGTCTGATAGTCAGTAACAGATTTCCATGACTTCATAAAGCTTTTGTTTTTTTTCCATTCTATAGACTACTTTTTTAAACTTACACGCTTATGTGCTCCTCTGGAGCAATAACCTCTTTAGACACAAACTTCATAAACCCGCAGGCCTGTGCCCTGAGCTGAGCTTCTCTTCTGTAGAACTGTAGTTGTCTCATCCCTCTTGAAATCTGTGGACAGTCCTTAAGTGTACTGAGCTAAATTTGAAGTTAGAGATGTATTTGAGTCTGAAATGTGATTTGTGTTTAAGTCTGAATACATAAACTATAGCAAGATACTATTAACCCTCCCACCTCAAACTTAAATAAATATTCTCCACATATGCAAACCAGTATTTGCAAAGATTCTTAGGCACTTTAATTATAATCATTATGATCACAAATACTATGTTATTATTATTATTTTAGTAAGGAAGCGTAAAGAATGATATGTGGGCTTCATTCCCAGGGGAAAACCTTATGTATATATGATGTTCTTTTCTTACAGGGCAATTAACTTCAGTTTCAACCGTTGCTGATATTCTTGACAAAGGATCAGGAGCAGTTTTACTTATAGATGGTAAGAAATGTATAATTTTCGGAGGAGGCAGCATTAAAATTCAACACGCTCATTTTTTAACTAGCTATGCCAATAATTGCCAGCCTTTCTGGAGTGAAGACTGTTAGCTTATTAAATCTTGATGAGAGCTGAGAAATTAGCTAATTAGGAATAGCTGTGTAAATGGGTAATGTAATTGTTCTTGGGCAATTAATGTACTGAATTAAGAGCACTCGGAAAAAAAATCAGAGCAAGTTTGTTTTTTTCCTATATAGGCAAAATATTGCGCTATGCAATTTGAACAGAATTCTTTAATAATAATACTTAGTCCTGTCTGAAGGCAGTCTTTTTAGATTCTACCACTCTTCAGCAAGGGAATGTGTATGCATGTGTGTGTGTTTTGTGGGGTGGTTTTACAAAAGCTAGTTAGTCATAGGTGTATATTGTTTAGACTCATCTGCAGAGCAGGCATTTTTAAGAGCTTGTCCTTCATTCTTTTTTTGAGCCTACATTATTCTTTTCTAAATGAAACAAAATAACCCCTTATTTCCTTCCTCTTGTATCTAAGTTAAGAGATCAGATTATCTCCAGAAGTTGATAAGATGTCATTTTCCGAATTTTGGTCTCTTTTAGGGTCTCTGCAAAAATTAGACTGTAAGAGTAATTTAATAGGCAGTGAATCTGTCAACACTATTGAGCTTCTATTCCTTCAATGTACAGACGAAATTTCAAAAAGGTCTTCACTGTCCCTGTGTTTCCCCTGTGTTTTTGCTTCCATACTGGGCTAACATTAAACCTATCTGTTTCTGCAACACACAAGAGTTATTTTTGTGAGCAAAGTCTTAGTAGTTTTTAAATTTCTTCCAGAGATGGAAATGAACATTATTAGCAATACTGTAAATTTCAGTCTGAAGGTGTAAGGGAATGGAATAGGCATGAACTAGAAATTACGTCTGAACCTTGATTCAGTGTAAGAAGTTCTTCAAGAGAGGAAACAGGTGACCTTAAGCTGAAGCTTACTCTGAAGCTTTTTTCATACAAGTTACTAGTACCAGTACCATTTTTTGTATGAATTCGTTATGTGCTTTGCACACTAGGAATTGTTAACAGCTTCTGATGTATTGTAGTTTATGGCACAGTTCTGTCATACTTAATTAAATTCTAATGTAGTATGAGATGCTGAAATACTAAATTCAGCACTCTCTGATGAAATATTTTTAGCACCTTTAATGTCATTAACATTTCGACCCTTTTTTTTTTTTTTTGATAATTTTCATATAGGTGAAATTCATGATAATGTTATTTGAAACAGATCATTAGTTGTCAGTAGTGAGGAAGTGACTTGCAACAGAGAGACATAAAAGCGTGAGCCTTCAGTTGTTAAAATAAGCTTTGTCATGTTTGAAGATGAACTTTTCTATTGTAACAACACATGCTAGCTGTATGAAAAGGAGATGAAAGGTAATATATGACCTCCTTCTTTTGTTGTCTTTTAGTGAATACCTATTGTGGAAAGGACTTAGTTTGTTATAATCAGTTCTGTTTGTTTTTCGTTGGAGCTGGAGGATTTGGTGGAAAACGAACATCAGAAAAGGCCAAGGTAAGTGCATGCATATTTGTATAAAAAAAAAAAAAAAACCTACCAAAAAAACCCAAACCAGCAACAACAACAAAATCGACAAAAAAAAAAAAAAAATCAAAAAAAAAAACCCCACAAAAAAAAAAAACACCACAAAGAACAGCCAACCAAATCCCTATAAAAGCATAAAAACTTCTGTCAGCACTAGAACAAGCACTTGCTATATCACCTAGGAAGGATCAGCTGGCATTTGAGCAGTGTGGATCTACTAACTCAAATGGAATTTAAATTCTTCTGTTCACTGAAGACCCTGAGTGAAGAGGTACTGTTAAGAGCCTGGGAAGCCAATGGCTTTGTTTTGACAACTGGGGAGAAAAATGAATTGCTAAACATGCAGCTGATGAGATGTTCCTACATTCAAATATTTCAAATTACAGATACGGAATATCCTAACGGAAGACAGAAAAGGAGATTCTTTGGAAGATGGTTAGAATTTAAATTCTGTGGACTTGGAAGTAGAAAATGATGTCTGAAGTTAAAAGAAAATTGAATTTCGTCTAAAATGCATTATGATGTGGCTAGTGCTCTTCTAGAGGATTTGTATTAGATCTTTTAGAAGGGTCTTTTGAAGTCACTAGTGTAGCAGGCTATATAGTCTGACCTAATTAATTCCATAGAAGTGGTAAAATCTGTTTCATATTGTATTTTGGGCTGTGCCAAATTCATTAAAATCCTACTTCTTTATGTCAGATGGAAGATGCTATGGCAAGAGTCTTACTGACTCTTGGTTTTATGAAACCCAAATACAAACTTTGCAAACAAATGAAACTTTTTGTGTTTTGATTTTTAGTTAGTTAGTTACTCCAAATCATGAGCTCCTTTAATGTGGACATGAGCAAAGTTCCTGATTTCTTGGAAAGATTTTACTTCTTCATTCTACTTTTGATGTGAAACATCTTTAGAGACCTTTTAGATCTGAACAAGAACAGAGAATTGGCTTTTATTTGTAAGTCTTGGTTTTCTCAAATAGACTTTGGAAGCTTTAATTCTCATATATAGGTTGAGGAGAAGATTTTTTGCTGCGATTGATCATGGACAGCAAGGAGAGTTACAAAGACGTTAAGATTCTAGGTACTTTATGTGGGGGCATTCTACTGAGTTGTTGAATAATCACTCAACAGAGTCCTGATTCAAGCCTGTCTCGTCTCTTTTGAGATGATCACTTTTCAGTTTCTGTCTCAGTGCTTCCATATTTAGTTGGGAATATGTGTGTCATCAGATTAGCATTATAGTTAGCTCTGCTATTTCACCTCAGACATTTTCTTTGGTTGTGTTTAAAGTATTGGGGGGCTGTTTATGTTTAAAAATGAATTGATACTAATTTTATGTGAATGTTTAGTAACTTTTTTTCATGTGTTAAGTATGTGCTAATAAGTATAATAATGTGTTAATGTTGCAGGATTTTGCTCTAGTAAAAAGACTAGCTTAGTAAAAAGCTGAGAAGTACTCAGATTTGTGGTTAGATTTAAACTTGCAGTTTCTAGGAGAGATCTCTAGGTGTAGCTCTTCATAAGTCTGTGTTTGCAAGGAAGAGGTTTGGAAAGCATAAAGAGGAAAAGTGAAGGAGAATTATGGCTTCTTACTTCCAGTGAAGTCGATCTGCTTTTTGGGAGAAAGTTAGAAAATGACAAGTAGTGTCACATGAACACCTAGTGTATATGTCCAGATACATGAAGTAGCATATCTGTATACTGTAGGTAATGTTATGTGGGATTTTTATGTGATTATTGGATGTAAACTTACACGTTTTTTTTAATAAAATCTCTATCAGTCACATAGTAGTTTTCCCCTATGTAACTTTACAGGTCAAATCTTGAAAAGCATGCTACTTCAAAGAGAAATGGAAAAAGCCTCTGTGCTTATAAAAAAATCGCAGAAGCTTATTTCAGACAGTGAATAAAGGTCTTTGCCGGAACCCTTAATTCTTCTCTAGTCAGATTTTACAATAGTGCATGTAAGAAAAAAACAAACCAATGGTTTGCATGAAATGTTGCTAATCTAAACCAGTGGCATCACTTGTGCTTTGGCTTTTTTTAGTTAAACACTGCACTTTAGTCAACTACAACTTCTTTACTATATTTAGTCGAGAATACTATGCCTGTAATTTTACATTTTAAAATATGTCAAATACCTGTTTCAGGCAGCAGTTCTGCCTGTGATAGAAGTAAACAAAATGTAGTTTGTTTAAGACATACATATACAGTGATAGGAAATTCAGCAGAAGCCTGTGCATGCCAGAGGCCACTTTTAAGCAAAAAATTTTCCTGCTTCATTTTTGCAAACCTTCCCAATCATAAGACTTTCACATCCTTCTGTGTCACAGAGAAATCCCAAGCTGATCAGACATACTTTATAATGTGACTTTTTGTCACTTGACATGTTATATTTGCAAACTTAAGAACAAATATCCAAATTGAGCCCTATGATGAGCAACACGTTGTGTAAGTCATGTCTCTTCTCTTGATTGGGGTTTTCATGCATTACTGGCAGAAGAGTTTCCTTAATTATTCATTAATTTTAAAGTCTGGACAGCTCAGTAGGTCAGCTTGAATTTGTATTAACCAACTGGAAATAGATTGTCAAGCTGATCTTGTTTTTTAAGCATCTTAGGTAATTACAAAACTGATTAACATGTAGGTCCATTGTGGTTCTCAAGTGACGAAAGTAGAAGTTATGTTACCAAGTCTTCTGCTCAAGGGGTGTCTTTGCCTTGCTGTTAATTAACAAGAAAGAGCTTTTGCTGTTATTGGATGTGAAATTACACAGCACTTTTGTTTGGTAAAGAGCTTACACAAACTAAAATTAAGTAGAACTGTTACAGATGAGAGTCAAGTTTCTTCCTTCTGTTTTAGAGCTTATGACAATTCTTTTGTTGGCCTTTTTGTTTGATTATTTTGAAAACCCAGGAAGGAGAGGGGAAAAATATTTCAGTTACTTTAATAGATTTTAATTGGTTATGGTGTTTTTTGTGTTTAAACCATAACAGTGTTTAGCATGGTTTAGGATGTTCTCTGTCATTCAGTTTGTAAAGTTTGTGTCTTCAAAACTGAAGGATGAAGCTGTGGTTGGCACAAGGAATGTCTTTTTCACAGTGACGTGGAGCTTAATATGCAGCGTGTAATGGCCAAAAAAACCCCAACCAACAAACTCCCCTCAAAAAAAACCCCAAAAAAACCAAACAAAAACAAAACAAAAAAAAAAAAAAAAAAAAAAAATAGAATCTTGAACCCAAACCAAAAGAAAAATGGGCAAAACAGAGAAAGAAATGGAAACTCTTAAAGACCAAAAGTAATATAGTCCATGAGTGAGGTAGTAAATAATTTTGAACTCCATTTTGAAAGTATTATTTTAAAAGCTTCATTTTAATCTTTGTGTTCCAAAGCACTGATTTTTTTTATGAGGCAGTTATTTTTTCTGAGTGAATAATTCTTGCTGAAGTTTTTATGAATCATTTGGATTAAATGTAATCAAACTAATCAGCTACAATATGTAAGTGTTAGTCAGATCTTAGTATAAAATCTGACTAATCTTTGTAAAGCTAATCTTGATAAAAGACTTTTCCAGGCCTAAATATCTTTTTCTATTTTTCTATAAATATAGAAAAGGTAGGAGGAACCTTAGCAAGGTAGGAGAAACCTTAGCAGCTTTTTAAGTGCTGTTTCTTTTTATACATACCTGACGTATTCTTGCATGGGCATGGATAAAAGATTTTTGCAATGAAATAACAATATTGCTACTTTTGCTTTAGGTGTCAGTGACCCCTCCCAACAGACCCCCTGATGCTGTCATTTTTGATGAAACAACAGCTGATCAGGTAAAGCTTTGTATGCTCTTGGTGTGGAAATGTTTGTTTTGTTTGGACAAAAGAGTCTTTATATGATGCTCACTAATAGTTAAAATTTTATTATAAACCTCAGGTATTTATTTATGTATATTTGGTGTGTATGGCTGTATATATGTGTGTATGTTTATGTACTGAGTTATGACAGTGTGCTCAATGTACTGTCTAAAACATTCTTTTGTGAGGCTTATGCATTTTTTATAACTTGATTGCAAAGTTATACATCGAAGGAGGAAATGAACGTTTATATTCTGTTATGGTTAAAAAAAGAGGTTCAGTATCTATGAAACATAACAAATGGTGCAAGCAGACACACCAAAAAAAAAAAAAGTGCTTAAAATCCACAGTTTTGAAAAAGGTAAATTTCTGTAGTGTAGTAGTAGTCAGGAAACCTGAAATACTGACAGATGTCTGTCCATCTGTCCACAGTCCTACTGTCTCACAGGCATCATAGGCAAAAACCTGAGGAAATATATAGAATCTCCTCTGAAGGTAAACATATGCAGGTGTCAGACAAAGAAGTCTGGAAGTCTGGAGCTACCAGTATTAAGACACTCAGCAATATTTTCAAAAGGAAATTAGTCGTAGCAGGAGGCTGTAGCTTTTGCAGTAAAATGTTGAGCGTTAGCTGAAATGCAGGAGCTGTGGTATCTGCTTAGCTTCTGCTTATGTACAGGGTAATTAAGTCTGATTCAGCTGGTTTGCATGCTTGAAGTCCAAGTTAGCCCTACCCACTTAAATCAGGAAAAATGCCTTAGATCAGCATTTTGGTTTCTATCGCTGATGTGCGTGCTGCATCCTAAAATTCATAACATATGTCTAGGAGGTATTGGTGTATAATTCTTCTGAATAAACTTCACTGAAAGGTAGAAAGTTGAGCCAGGAGAGCGGGAAGTTGAACTAGCACTTTGTTCCTGGGGGTAGTTAAATGTAGAGGAAAGTACACTCTAGCAGCTGGCTCTTAATCAGGTAAGATAGAGCAACCATACTGGCCTATTAATTTACTTTCAATGTTGGAACCCTAGTTCAGATTCTCCTCTGGGTGATTATATCAGAATTGATTCCAGGTCCATCAATTTTCAGATGCCTTTTTTGATCCCCTTCTTCATGCGCCAATCTTAACTTGTAAGCCTTAAACTCTTATGTCTAGAATTGTTAGTTTGTATAAAGTGCTAAGTTCATGAGACAAAAGAAGATGGTAGTAGCTGTATAAAGCTGAAGTTGGGAAACTTTGCTACTGCAGAAACTGACATTTTGGAAATAAAGTGACACAGTAGCCACCACATTTTTTAAGATCTACTCTGATAGGAGAATTCTTCTCCAATTAGATCTTGCAGGAGTCACAGCCAGCAGACTTCGAGGATCATAAGAAGGCTTATCTGCCAAATTATTCAGTAGCATCTGTGCTTAAGTGATGGTGCCTGTGTACAGAAGGGGGAATGTATAGAACTTGGGAACTTTGTGGGCAGGAATACAGACTTTCATGTGAAGGACAGCTTGGGGAAATGTTATCTAGATTTTACATTTGTGTGTCTGTGGAATGACACATAACTGCCTAAAATCCCTTTTGAAAATGGAAGCTGGCACAGAAATTACATCAAAGTTTCTGATTTTTTTTTTTTTTTTCCTTAAGTGTTTAAGTGGAAAAGGTGCTGGCAGAAATGACTGTTGCCATTCAGCTATTGAATTAGTATAGAGTATGAGACAGATTGAAAGAGTCAATTTGCAGATGGTGCTTGAGTTAACTTGAACTTTGTTAATTTCCAATGATAGTTGTGATATTTGCCACTCAGTTTTCCTGTTACCACAGTTATGTGATTAAACTGCTCTTCATAATTAGCATTTTCCCCCATAACTTGTCATAGCATAATCGGGTAGTAACCTTCCTGATAGGCAAGTTATGCCTAGGATATGCATCATGCATATTTTAAAAATGTTTAGTGATGACTCCTGTCTTTTACTTAAGTCAGTGACTGTGGTTATCCTGAAAGTTATGTTTATTTCTAACTCATATACGCTGGGTTAAATTTTTTCCAAGACAAATTATGGTTTTTATGTGCATTCAGGCAGGAGGAAGTGCTGCTTAGTGAAGAAGATACTGGGAACAGACAGCTAATAACCATTTTTGCCCTTAATCTTGTGTTTAGCAGATGAGGGTACAGCCACATACAGTTCTATGAAAAATGATCTTGCTATGTCAGTGATCATTGACAGAAAAATAGTCACTGACATAACAAACTAATCCTTTTGGTTAGTGGTATCAAAGATGAATAGCAGGTAGTATAATAAATGTTTATCCCTTTAAAATCTGTGCCTATTCCTAAGAAGTTTTTTAAAACCTAACCAGGGCTTATGAAGGACTTGCGGTGCCATGGTGTAAGCTGCTTAAAGATGAAAAATGGTTTAGAAAAATTTAGAAGTATCTGACCTTTTAAAAAGGCTTTAAGGCTTAAAATGTGCATCCTTCTGAAGGACATAAAATATTTCTTCTGTGTTCTTTAGTTTTTTTGCGCAAAGAAGTAACTGTCATTTTTTCCATTTTGCCCTGTAGAGATGTGCTTATGCTGTGGTACTTTTATAGCTTGTTCTCTCTCTGTAAACTGAGCTATGCTTTACTAGATACACTGCCGTAAATCTTTCTAGTAAAATATACCTTTTGACAAAAGATCAGGAAGTCTAGAGGGTGTTTGACCATTAGCCATTTCACAAGAAATGAATCATTCAATTTCAACCCTGTAGGGAATGTTTAATGTAGTAGAGACCTTTGGTATCACCAGGCTACTTTAGTCCTGCCAATTTTCAGACTGGGGCCTTAAATTAATCAAACAGATTTTGTTGAATAGTTCATAATGCAATTAAGAACCACAAGCAGCGAATTACATGTATCTCTGGAGAGTTTAATCTCTGTAGAGTTTTCTTTATGCACCCTTCCCATTTCTTGGAAATTCATTTTCTGATGACACACAAAATAAGATGCAGTGGGTGTTTAAAGTGAATAATGTACTAGTGATACAAGACACTTTTGAGAAAGAAAGCAAATATGGAGTCTTGAGGTTCTAGGGGGTTTCTGTGTTCTTTTATTGGGTTTTTTTTTGTTTGTCTGTGGAAAATCTCACAGCATTCTGGTACTGTGCAGGTTGTTTCCCAAGAAATAAACTGATCTCTATCTTCAAATATCACAATTAATGCTCAGAATGAACAATGATGTGATAATAATCAGTACAATAGTAGCCTTTAAAATGGATTTTTTTCAAGAATTTGTTTCAGCTTTATTATTCTGTGTTTCTTCCCTCTCACTTCTGAAAGCTGTCTGTCTGGTTTGCCTGTACAGAAAAATTAAAGCTGAATTTGCCAGGACTTCCAAGTTTTTGTTAATGTCAGCTTATTTCAGTAACATACCTAATAATTTCATGAGATGGTTGCAAATTGAAAAATTGTATTTGCTTACAACACTTGGATGTTTCACTTAAACATCATTCTGCTTTAAATCCTGACTCTTGTGTGTTTATTAGTTACATTAATAGGGAGAAATAGAAGTGAGGAGGAGGGAGAAGCACCTTTTAAATAGATTTTGAAAAACGTGGTATCTCAGTCTACCATGCTTTGGGACCAGCTGTGTGCATTCAGCTGTGCCCCTATAGGTCTCTGCATAGCACTGTCATGTGAGCTATCACGTGAATTTCTGCCAGAGGTACTTCTCTATCAAGTTTGGTATCTCAAGCATATGATTCGTTTTGCTCTGTTGTTTTAAGGGTCAGGAAAATTGACTGTCCTTGCTTTCAAGAATTTTTAAATTCCTTGTTAGAGCTGATGAAACTGAGACTCATAACTGACCCATTGGAGAAGCAGCTTTTTTATATCCTGTCATGTTTAAGTTGGCTTTCATTTGGTAAACTACAATAATGTTTTAGATGTTGCAAAATCTCTAAAAAGATTAAAATTCTAAATAAAGCTTTATTTGTTGTCTTGATCCCCTTTGTATGCAATGCTTTATGGTAATTTTCCGTCATGCAGGCATAAATGTTCCTTCTCCTTCAAGAACTCCTTCCACAAGCATGAGAGGGATAAGCTGAGATAATATGGGAAGTCTGTTTTCCTATGTTATATTTTGCCAGAAATTTTGTTCTGGAAATGAATATTGAGAGGAAAATAATCTCCTGGTTAGTGACTGATTGCAGCAGCTCTTTGACAATGGATTTATTTTGTCCATAAAATTCCTATGGTCTGCAGGCAGCTGTTACCCAGATATCCCAAAGTAGTCAGACACAGGTGCTTCTTAATCCATGGCTGATAGGAGAGGATGAGGTGAATGAATTTTGAAGATGAAATTTGGGAGTCAGACTAGCAGGAGGATTTTGAGCATCACAGGCTGAAATTGAAATTCATAAGAGCTCTGTTGTGAACTTGTACAGTGCACTTCAAAAATGTGATGCACTTTGAAGAATTGAGCCTTCAAATGTTAAATTGGAGAACCAGAATTGGTCTGTGCTGTTGAAAATTGTGACCATTTCTGCTGCCTTGTAAATTTCAGTCTATAAAGCAAGGATGTTTATAAATGCTTGGGACATTTTAATTGTAAAGAGAGTGTTTAAAGGAGTGGCATATAGCATCCAGTGTTAATTTTGAGAGTGTGATAGGGTAAGCAGCATGAAAAAAAACCCAGACAACCAAGCCAGAGAATATGATGATTCTTTACTCATTCAGATATTTTTATAGAGATTCAGTAAATTTACACCTAGATAATCCGATAGAATTGAAAATATGCTGGCTATGTACAGCCTTCTGTTCTAGGTATACATCAAGCGTCTCCTGGCAGGATGTGAAGAAATTGCTGCCTTTTAGTGGTCTGGGGTTTTTGTTTTCCTAAAATACAGTTCTTTTCTGTTTTTTATGAAAGAGGAGAAAATAATTGGCACCTTCCATGTTTCAAGTACTGTCATCAGGGTCCTGTGACTAGGACTGCAGAAGCGTCCTTAACTTCCTGAGTCATTCTCAAGTCCTTCAGACCTTTCACTCATACTCCTGTCTTCTAGCTGCCTGAGTTTTGTTTTTCACTGTGTCAAGTTCAGGTAAAACCACAGTTCTTAATGTAGCTGGAAGAAAACTGTGAAGAAAATTATACACAAATTTAGTTTGTTATGAAAGAGTGGACTTTGTAAGTTTTTATTCCAAATGACATTGTGGGAGGAAAGGGATGCATGAGAAACATTTCATAACCTAATGAATTATAATAGTAGCACCCACTGTGAAATGTTTTCTGCCTGTTGTCAATGGGTTCAGTGCTATTAGTCAGTACTCTACTTTGAGGATGGTGTGATAAGACCCTTACAAGCTTCTGTGTATTTAGGATGTTGATACTTCTCTGTGGAAATTCATCTTTCATTCTACACAGGTTTCATTTGTGTTTTCATTTTAAGCTTATGTCAATATTTGTGTCCCTTTTTAAAGAATGACAAGGGAAGAAACAGGAAGAAGCCAATAGATCAATACCTAGCTTTGAGCCTGGTGTCACTAGCAGGATATTGGAGTTTTTTGATCAGGGAGTGCTTTACACAGCACTAAACTTGCTGGCAAGAGGCAGGGTACGCCTATTTGAAAGGATGAGAAGTATCTTTGCACAGGAGTTGGCAGGGCTCATTAAAAAAGCTTTAAACTAGATTTGAAGGGGACAAGGGATAAAACCAGCCTCGCTAGGGATAAGCCTGGGGGCAGCATGCTGGTGTCTGAGGGACAGGTAGCTAGTGAGGACCTTCAGTCTGCAATCTCAGTGGAGGTAGGGGATGGAGATCCATGCAGCAGCAAAAATACAAGAGTGATTGATGCGTTAGAAACTATGGAAGCCCCTGAAAATGGTCATGTAGGAACAAGGCTTCTCTCCCCAAAAAGTTGCACGATCAGTAGCCCAGCTGAAGTGCATTTGCACCGATGCATGGGCAGCAAAGAGGAGGAGCTGGAAGCCATTGTGTAGCAGGAAAACTATGACATAGTTGCCATCATGGAAACATGCTGCCATGACTCGCGCAACTAACTATGCTGCAATGGATGGCTACAAACTCTTCAAAACAGATAGGCAAGGAAGGAGAGGTGGTGAGGTAGCCCTGTATATTAGGGTGTGCTTTAATTGTCTGTAGCTTAATGATAGAATTGGCTAGATTGAAAAAGACCTTTAAGATCATCAAATTCAACTGTTAACTGTGCCAAGTCCACCAATAAACCATGTCATAAGGTTACACAGAGAGAAAATTAAAAGGGCCAAAACCGAACTAGAATTTAATCTGCCAAGTGCTGTAAAAGACAA
>JASSUY010017012.1:9597-48804 GCA_032466535.1 Forpus xanthops
CCCCCCCCCCCCCCCCAAAGCAGTATTTTCTGATTTTGCTTAAATGTTTTGAAGCCCTTCTTTCTGCTGTACCATGACATCAGCTTCTGCTGTTCAACATCTACTACATCACCATGGGGAAAGAACCTACTAATACAATATTATCACTTAGATTTCCATTACTTGCTATCCTCCCATATGTGCATTTCTCAGCATGTTCTGAGCAATCAGTTCTTTGGTCAAATGCTACCAGACTGCAATAAAGCTGTGTCTCAGTCACTGTAACAAAACGGGAACAAAAAAGGAAAACTGGTCAAAGTTGCAGCCACAAGCTTGACTTTCTACAGACTCTGCACTTTTGTTTGGATCCTCTGTCAGAAACTAGCTGTGACAGGATGGCATGATGTCACCTGTGGTACTAGGTAACATTTTTGAGAAATCAGTGAAAAAACTCTCTGTATGAGGAGCAAGAGCACAAGCACAATTGGGAAAATCCTAACACTGATCTTCCATGACCTCTTCATCTAATGCTGTGCAATTATAACACACTCTTTCCAAACACATCTCCTCCTTACCTAATTGAAGTAATGAATAGGATATCTGACAGCAGCCCAGAATCAGACAAGAGGAAAGGAACTAAGGTAGTACAATTCTGAAAGTATTTCTACTGAGTCCCTATCAGAGGTAAGATAGCTAAGGTCCGGTTCCTTTCTGGCATTAATCAGTACACTTCAGTGGAGATACAGTTGGGAAGAATTCTTCATGTCTTAAAACGTAATTAAAAACTGAAAAAAAAAATTCTGGAGAGATCAAGAGAATTTCAGTTTCTATCACCTTTACATTGTCTTTTAAGCATTTCTTGTTATTTACTTCTGTAAGAAATGAAGTTAAATGGCCAACCTTTAAAAAATAAAACCATCACTAATCTAAATGCAACCTTACAACAAGGACACACACATACAGAGCTGTATGTTTCTGTATATTTTTTCTTTTTTAGAAAAAGCTTCTTAAAATTTTGAAAAATACAGGATCATTTACCAGTTAAATCAGTATATTAATTATAAAAGTAGTTCATCTAAAATAATATCTGCACTTTCAAAGTAAACACACTATTATTTTGCATTTTAGATATCTGAAATATCATGTGTGATATCTAGAGAAATTTCTAAAAAAGTCTGACCAAAGGGCAAGGAAGGGAGGGAGGAGAGAATGATATTTTTTACCTGATACTATGGGATCAGCTTTCAACTTAAAAAATTGAGCAGAAAGAAAAAGAAATAGTCTCACAGGGCTTTTTTTTCTAAAAAAAAAAAAAAAAAATCAAAACAAACAACAACCAAAAAACCCAAATAACAAAATTTTAATAACACCAACTGGAGGCATTTTGTTGCTTGCTTCTTACTTATCAGAGATTCACAATAAATACTCCAATATTAGAACTACTGCAAGTTAGGAGTAGAACTAAGCCTTTAAGTTTCAGGGCACAATCTTGATCTGCATCATGTCCAAGTGATCAGATATTGTGATCAGCTTTGTGATGTGGAAGAGACAAAAATGGTGTGGACAAAAAACAGAAAGCCTTTTCTGCAATTATGTCATGCATCATTAGGAAAGAAATTCCCACTTTTAGCATGAAAAAAGATGGCACTGTGAAGAGCTCTTCCTAAATTTTCAGTGGGCCTGTAACTTCACTGCCACAACAGTGATTTTACCCTTTCCTTCTTTTTCTGGAACATCAAGTGGTACTTAATCTGCATCTGCGCCTATTGGGTTGCTTAGCTATCCAGACAGCTGTCTGCAGCCCACAAAGGGTTTTGGTTGTGGGTTTTTTTGTGTGTGTTGATGACCTGGCTGTAATCCTCTTCATCCTATTCCACAAAAATAAGGAAACTCCTGCATCTGAAGTCAAGTCAAACCACTTTACCTGGTGACAAGCTGGAAAAAAACACATGCAGAATGGTGCTACTACTCCAGTGCACATTATTAAAATCAGCTACAGCATATGAAGGGAAGGAAGTCTGCAAGTGAAAAAGGTAGACGCACATCACAGACTTTTCCACAGTGCTCGAAGGGAGAGAGCTCCTTGATTTCTGGTCACAAGTCGCCTCTGACCTCCTCCTGGAAACATTAATGATAAAGGTGATAATGAGGTGATGGATGCATTGTAACCCTGAACATATCCTCTAGATTTAATTCAGCCATTCTTGTCTCTTCCACTTTCTGCCAGTCTTGTTCAAGAGTTATGTTATCTTGGCTTAAAACTTTGACCTCTGAAGGCTAGGGGCATGGAGTCAATCAATTCTTCATAATATTGAGCTACCTGAAGGTCTCTATTTCATCACATTAACTTTCTGAAATATTCTCTTTGAATACTGCGAATGTGTTTTAGCCTCAAAAATACTATGAAAAAAATGAAGTGAATTCTCACACCCTCTTCCAGCCGCAGTTATATTCTTCTCTTCCTTATTTTGCAGGGGTTTGTAAAATACCAGCATGCTTGTACATACAAATGAAAAAAATTCTTTTTATTTTTTTATTTTTTACATCCAAACTGCCAAACTAATTCTGTCTTCTATATTTATCCTCACAGTTAATGTTTTACTTTATGCCACAGACAACACAAGAAAGAAGGGGAAAAAGGCTCCTAATAATTCGTGTTCACCTATCCACCTTATAGGTTTCTTATTCTGGGTGGCCCTTATTTCCACTGTATGTGCAGCTATAGGTATGAATTAGATTACATATCCAAGTAGGCCATTAAATAGCCAGCCAATTAGATAATGTCCATTACAGGAAAATACTGCAACTTTAAAAGCTTGTTAAAAACACCTCCACACACATGCCCCTATGATAAAACCTCCTGTGAAAGAACAAACAGATACCTAGCCACCAGGGCTGCTAACTTTCACAGGTACACAAATGTATTTCTCAGAGAAAAAACATAGAGACCATTGTGAAACTTACTGTTATTGTCACAGAATTCAAAACTACTTGAAATCTGTTCTCCTAGCTACTATGTCTGAGTTCAAGAGAGGAAACACCAGCCAGATGTGTATCAGAAGAGAGGAAATCCCTTTCACTCCTCTCCAAAACAAAACACTAGCCAGCTCTGAATAGTCTGTAGAGAATTAAACTTACCTGGTGCAGTAGCAGCTTTCTCGGTTACTTCCTTATCCCCCTTCCTCTCAATGCACACATCTGCCCTTCCACCTCCTACAGTTATTTTTTTTAAAGATGAAACTTAATTTTCTTCCTAATCAGGAAAACTATGCAGGAGGATTCACTTACCCTAAGAGAGCCTGTTAAGCTTTTCTCAGAGTCAAGCCCAGTCTGCTGCCTTAAAGCATAATTTCTCATTATATTTGAAATGTTGCTAAATCCAGAAAGTGGAAACACCAAATGACATCATTAATTACTCTGTAAAACAAAAGGAAGCTTGCTAATTTACGTAGAACGTGAATATTCTTGCAAATACTCCTGCAAATTTACATTCCCCAGTAGCATAAAAAACTTTCCTAGTTGTACCCAGTGTTACCTATAAAACAGAGTTGTGTGAAGCTGGGAGACATTATACATAAAGAAACCTTCACTATGCCATAAACTTTCCAGAGGAAAGAAAGACTTCTGCCTTGTGATTCAAATACAGATTATATGAACTAAATTTTGACCCAAATAATCCTGGGATTGGAAAGTATTTAGAATCTCAGCTGCACTTCATAAAGGAAATAGTTGACTGAACCACACCAGTAGGGATATTTTCAAAACATGGCTTGGTAAAATCCACAATATTACTATTTTTCAAACACAAAAGACCAAGATCCACAATGATGATGCTATAAAACTTAAAACACAAACGTAAAACCTCTCCCAGCTACCAGAACATCTACAGTTGGTAATTTAAGTATAGAAATTTCTTGCACTGTCCAAGGGAAGTTCTCACAACTATTTTTAAACATTGTAATTTAATGAATTTTAAGAAGACATCTGATTTAACAAAAGAAAACACACACATACACACACCCCAGTTTTTCATATTGCTGTCAAACTGTAATTCTTTGGCATGCTGGCTCGCCACCTAGCATGTAAGCAATCAGCAGAACTGCTTGGTGGAACAGACATCATGATCTTTGCTTCAAATACAAGGAGAAATCTTAAAAAGGGAGTTAAAGCACAGGCATCATATCTAGTGTTTGGAGCAAACATATACGCTTATAATAGTTCTCACTGTCAAACAGTATCCTGACTGCCTTCATCTACTTTTCAAACTGCATGTCTTGTGTCATCTGTCAACTCTACAGTGATTTAGTGAATACTCTAAGCCTTCTACCTATTTGGGCAACTCAATCCCAAATGACACCATCTCACAACCCATCAGTTAAAAGCTGCACCTCTAAGATGTATGCGTTTGATCCCATAGCATACAGGCATTAATTAGAATCTCATCTGCAATAAAAGATTATCATCATATATTTTCCAAAGGATGACAGGATCCCAAAACCTGAACCCTCAAAGCTAAAAAGTATTAAGCCTGAAACCTTAAAAGCTCTATTCTCAGTTTTGTTTTTCAGGAAATTAAGACTTGCTTCACAGCTTAATTGAAGACCTATAGTAAGTCTGCCTTGTAAATCTGACAAGTCACAAGAAAGAACTGCTGTCTTTGGAAAATATATAGTTCATACCCTATGTAGCAATTCTATCCTATAAACCTGCATCACAATCTCTCATTACTGATAACCTTTTAGTTGCATGCATAGATGATATTGGCTTCCACAGTGCTTTACAGACTTCACAGTACTATATATACTACTTTACATAAAAGAGTACATTAGTAACATTTGATGAGAGAAGAGCCCCCTGCAGAAGTCTGCTTAATACAAATATTCTGCTTTCTCCTCAAGCATATTTTCTTAATCAATCATGGCATATATAATCATTACACAAACATGTGCACACCAGCTCCCCTATACATGTTGTGATATTGCTACTAAGCTTGAAAAAAGTCTAGTTAACAATCAGGAAGAGCAACATTCTGCTGAATTTCATGACAACAAGCCACTAAAGAGAGGAGGAGCATCCCTCAGCAGGGGTGTTCATTTGGAAAAACATGAACTCTGAAGCAGAAGACATCTTTTTGACTTAGCATAATCAGCAGACTCAGAGCCATCCACCTTGCTGTGGTTCAGAGATGTGAGGCATGGACAGGAGTGCTGCACAAGCACTGGTGAGGGAAGCTGAAGGGGTGGCACTGCAGAATGTGTGCCTCATGATCATGGGCAAGCCTATAGCATTTCGGTAAAATTTAGTTTACTGAAGTGAAAGCAGATCAAGATGTAATAGCAGTTTCAGTAATAATGAAGTCCAGCATCAGCATCAGGGGATGCTGGAGGCAGACAGGGACCTACATTGTACAAACAAAATGATTTGTTAGGGCAAGACAATTTCTGTGCTTTACTGTGACTTCACTGGAGCATCTGTCTGAGAGATTAAGAGTTCAGAAGAGCAATTCATCTCTGCCCAGTTGTCAATGTGGCTGCTTTTACCCACCTCACTGCAAACAGCAGGGCTTACCCTTCTGCTTGTAATGGGACTCCTAGCTCTTCCAGTAGCTTCTGCCCACACCGTAAGCATCTGAGTGAATCACTCCCATGCCCAGCTATATTTTTGTGCCCATTTTTTTCACCCAGCTATCTCCTTAATACAAAGATTCCCAAGCCAAAATAAAGCAACCTGCATTCCAGTTTAAGATATCTGCATGTTGCCAACCCTCAACTGTGTCTGTATCACACAGGAAAAAACAAAACAAAACACTACAAACAAACAAACAAAAACACAAAGCACAAAAGAAAACCCCAAAACAAACAAACAAAGAAAAAAAAGAGAGGGGACATATTTTTTTCTGCCTCTCCATCTTCTTACCGGAAGCAGAAATAAGTCGTGTTACACTATAGAGGCAAGAGCTTTTTCTGTGCCTAGTCACTGCTATTTTCCCCTGGCAGCATATGGTCTTGTTTAGCTTCTTTCTCTCCTCGAAGTGAGCTGATAAACAAGAGGTAGGCTTCTGCCTTTTCACCAAGGGAAAAAGAGAAACATACTTCTAACAAAAAGGTAGAGCTTGGTGCCAAGAAAAAGCATTCATACCCCATTAAACAGAAGGTAGATTCCTGTCTCTCTGGTTCTTTTGTTTGTTGCTTCAGATTGTTAAACAGAGCAAGGGCACTCCTGCTTCCAAGCACCTGCATTTAATTGCAGCTTACTGCATTCCCCACAGGGAGGCAGGAACAGCTGCAAGGGAACACTGTACTGATGCAAGAGCAGAAAATACTCTTTTTCCCTAAGCAGGAAATGTGCTCTCTTCTACAGAAATCACACTGCTCTAGAGAGAAATCATTAGGAAAAAGAGCTAATACTGCTTGGTTTTCCTCCGTTTTCTTTCATTTATCTTTGCTCAAACAGGTTAATAAACTGCTATTATAAAATAAAAAAAAAAATTACCAAGACTCTATAAAGAGTCTATTTAAAACTCACTTTTCAAGAAAAATAATGGCTTTGGCTGAGCAACCTGTTTGTTTGTTAATTGAAAGATTTTCCACAAAGCCTTGGCAGGTCATCTAGCTTTAAATTTAAGTGAATATAATTCAATTAAACGAATGCATAAAGTATGCTTAGGACTGCTTTCTGAAGAAAAATTAAAAAAATAAAGATTTCTCCCCATCCTGCATGGTATTTAATTGCTCATTTATGGAAGGCTGTGTAATGAAACTCTGGGAAACCACGCACATTTTTTCCTTCATGACAGCTACATTCAGTCCCTCTTCCTTTCCAGCATTTGTTCCATTTATTTGTTTTCCAAATAGAATATTTTAATGACTCTACATACAGAAGTTGTTTTTTTTTTCTTGTACTTCTGCTGTTTTTTTCTTGGTCCCCCTTAGAAGCTACATAGTACAATAAGAATGCTAAAAGTACCTTAATAATTATACCAAGCCCCAAACCCATAGATTGGCCAGCTGTCCTGGGTTCAGCAGTAGCAATCATTTCTTTTCTTCTTCTTAGTAGCTGGTGCAGCACTGTGGTTTTGACTTTCAGCCTAGGAACAGCGCTGATAACACCTATGTTTTTAGCTACTGCTCAGTAATATTTAGTCTGACCAAGGACTCTCCGAGGCTCATGCTCTGCCAGGGAGAAGGGGAAGCCGGGAGGAAGCAGAGACAGGATACCTGACCCAAACTAACCAAAGAGGTATTCCATACCACAGCATGTTATACCCAGTATATAAACTGGGGGCAGTCACCAGGAAGGGTTAGATCACTGCTTGGTTGGGCTGGGTATTGGTCAGTGGGTTGTATTCTCTTCCCTTGTTATTTCCTTTATCATTATTATTATTGGCAGTAGCAGCAGTGGTTTCGTGTTATACCTTAGTTACTGGACTGTTCTTATCTCAACCCATGGGAATGACAATCTTTCTATTCTACTCCCCATCCCTCTGGGAGAGGGGGGAGGAAGGTGGAGAGTGAGCTAATGAGTGCATGGCTGATTTACAGCTGGGTTTAAACCACAACACCAGCATTTCCCAATTCAAACTTAGGAGATCTCCATCAACTGACAGAACAAAGTGAAATCTTCACACAACAAGGAGTCCTGATTTGATAACTCTTCCAACTTACGAGAAGGAAATCCAGAAACCATGACCTACGTCTTGATAAAAGTCAGCAGAAAGCAAGGCACAGAGCTGCAAGGCCTTACTCGTGCTCATCTCACACTGAAAAGCCAGCAGGAAAGCTCCTACTTGTACATTTATTTCTCAGGGCTCCCTTGCCAAACTAGGTCACCTCTACCACAATCAAATGGAAAAAAATAATCCTAGGGTCTGGAAGCCCTAGGGCCTCCCAGCATGGTCACAACAGCTCTTTTACCTTGCAAATATTTTCCGGATCCCAAGATTTGAAAGAAAAACTTGCTTTCTCTATATCCTACTCTTTACCCAGAGGCAGCACAATAAAGAGTATAGTCTCAGCATCACTCTCTGTCTAAGCCTCCTAATACAACAGAAGGGAGAGAATAATTGTTTCACATACCACTCTACTGCCTTATTGAATTAAAAAGTGAAAGTATATTTTCCCCATAAGTACTAAAGAAATAGAATATTTCCCCCCCAAAAAAAAGAAATAGAATGTTTTCCCAAAACAAAAACAATAAAAATGGAAATATTTTCTTATGCTTTTTGAAGATCATTGGATTTAAGCAGACTGTAATATTGAGGCTTGGCTAGTCACACGCACTGCATGCTTCCTGTAATGTTCGAACTTATTTATCTTAAAACAACTAAAATGAACTTGCTTTTAGTCTAAGCTATAGACTAAAGAATGTCAATAAAAAAGAGCCAATTTGACAGCGTCAGTGGTTGAAGTCTTTGACAGAATAGGCACAATATGATTCAGTGTACTTTCTCTACCTTGTTTATTTGCATAAGTCTTAAATTCATGATACCTCTTTTTGATTGAAGGGCAACTCAGCTTTCGCAGTCCTTCTAGCTGTTGCCTTAGGTCTTGCAACAGCAGAGCATTTACAGATGGGAGGAGCAGGGTTTCCACTAAGGATAGAAACACTACTACACTACACATGTGGGTCAGGCAAAGGAGAACACAAACACACCACACATACTCATCCAGTCACAAATGCTGGAAATTGAGATATCTCAGGGAATCCTATATCTTCCTTCTTCCCTTTCTCCTCTACTACCCTCCAGTCAACTGTCTGGCAAAAGAGCAGAGAAGGGAGGGTGTGCCTGCTGCTTTTGAATGCACGTTGCAGATAAAGACCACAAACCACAGGCTTTCCTTAAATGTACAAGATCAGCACTCTTTCCTGCCTGTCCGTGTCCATCTTAGAAACCACATCTTTTCAGGAAGGGCTATTCCCTCAGCTCCAGAGAGACTTGGTGATGAGCCTGCCCAGCAGCCCTGACTAACCTTCCTGTGGACCTACACATTCTGGCTCTATTGACTTTGATTTCTGCCTCTTCATACTGCTTTTCTCCTCAGCTGAAAGGGGCTACTCCAGAGATTAGGGGTGAAAGCATGATGACCCAGATAATTTCCTGCAGTTGAAGAAATCTTTCATGGGACTAAAATGACTAAAGTCCTCCAGGTTTGTTTGTTTCCTCACAAGAGCTTCCTAAGGATTCACAGTCTCTAGTAACAAGTGAACTTAGTTGCGAGATAACAGGGGCCGGTGCTTGACGAAATTTATAAAGCCTTGGAAAGTAGTAAGGAAACTGTAGATGGAGAGTGCTGGTTAGTACTGGAAGAACGTTGGTTTGTACCACCAAGTTTGAAATAAGAGTCAATATTTCCATCATTCACTGAACCTGCCTCAGGTTAATTTGTTCTCTACTTGACCAAGGTTTTGTGTTTCAGTGATGACAGGTCTCAGACTGTGACAAATTAAGTTGTTCTCAGCTCCTAAACATAGGCTGACATCACATTGGTTTTCTGTATAAACATCCAAGAGTATTTTCTTACTTGCTCTCAAAAGGTAAGATACTTTCTACGTATTAGGGGACAAAAGCAGAGATAGGAGCAGTTATCTCTGAAGCAGGCAACACTACACGTGTTCACACCTATGCTTTTTCTATAGTCAAGTGTCTGAAGTCTCTTTACTTGTTTATAACAGCCTAATTGAGCTAATAACACTCCACATTTAAAACAGCAAATTAGAAATTGAAGATATTCTCACATATAGTCTGAATTTAATTCTTCTTGAAACTTGAACAAAGTTCATTATTGCTAGAATTCTGGAGTGAGCCATGCACATGCAAAATTTTAAGATTTCTAAAGTAATGCAAACAAACAAAATTAAAACAAAATACAGTATTATAATGAGAACTCAATTCAGTGTTAGGTCAACTTCTCCTACCTTTAGGACTGCAGTGAAGAAATCATAAATATATATAGAAAATATGCTGTCATTTCATTGATCTGGCATCAAATACTATTTTGCTACATACCATAAGCTAAAGGGGATTCATGCAAGTCATTCAAAGGTCCTCTAAGTAGACTAGATTTTTATGTCTCACTATGAAAGCAGTTTAGTACATTGAAAAAAAAAAAAAGATCAGTAACTGTTCTAACAGTATATGTAATAAAATCTGTGCCTGACGAAGTTTATATAAGGTGATTAACTGAGCATTTAATATTTAATTAAGTAACGTGGTACCTTCATTTACTCTCTGACTATATCTTATCCTCAAAAGGAGAAAATATAACAAAGAAATAACATGATTTCAGAAGGAATTTTATCTTAATTATCACAACCAAGAGCAAGAATCCTTGTTACAACACTAGCTGCAAAGTAGAATATTCTCAGAGTGCATACAAGTTAAGTAAAGCTATTGTATGAACACTTTATTTTGTAATTATCTACATAATGAGAATTGGATGAGAGTTCTACCAATTCCATTCATCATATCTGTATTCATAATTGTAAAGTGACACTTTGCATCTCTTCTGCTTGCTTTCTATTTGTCACATTATTTTTCATATTGACAAGCCATGTCTTGTCAGATTCTATGAATGTTATTTACACTAGCTGCAGACATCGACAATTTTAAATAATTATTCATAAATCATGCTTTCTGCTGCTAGTCAACTAGTCTCTTTTGTTCCCAATTTCTTCTCTGTACCCATGGCTTAGGCATCTAGACCCTTGAGACACCCTGGGGCTAGGAAAACGGACATTCATTTGGCACTCCAGCCAGAACAGCACATTCTGGTGATATGTTTGGGGCAGCATGATTCATGACTATTATTTTTTTAGCCAGAATTATATGGACTTGTGTATATGCACGCACTATTAAAAGACAACATTTAGAATTTATCCAAGATCTAATTGCCTCTACACTAAATGGAGTTTTTATTGATTTCTGTAATAGTATATCTAGTTAACTATTTTTGTTTGTTTGTATGCCTGTGAATATAGAAGTTGAAATAATTCAATCTTTGAAATTCAAAACAACCAAAATGATTAAATTGCATATTATTGTAACTTTACAGATATTGCCTCTTCAAAATATTGTTCATTGTGAGATATTTTGCTTGTTTGTTTTTAAGAATATTGAGTTAAAGCAGAAAACATAAATCTGCAGTCTCTATCAAAGTAGGAAAATCTCCACTTTTTCTAGGACATACGAAAAATGAATGGCGAATCAGTAAAAGTGTGACGGATTTCTTGCCTACTACAGAGGATGAAGGAGAAGCAGCATGTGCCTATATGCTTTTTTTGACTCACATGCATGAAACACACTCTGAATCTCCTCAGAGAATTCCAAACCTTGGGCTAACTTCGTAAATAATAGGATTAAAAAACCTCAAATCCTTAAGAGGTACAAATCCAGTGAACAGAAAATTAAATTCACAAAGCTGTGTTTCCCTGGAGATTAGTGCTTTCCTGGATGTTTCACAGATACGTTAGCAATGATAACTTTAAACAGGCATGCAGATTAAATTTTACAGATAACGTATCATCCAAAAGCTTCAATTTGAGGTTGTCTTTCCAGAAGCAAAAGGCTAGTATTTCAGATTTTTTTCAACAAAAGACCAACAGCTGACAGTGATTAGCAGCTATCTTCATTTATGCAGGAACTGATATGCATGTTTTAGCTGCAATAATAGTTACTTGTCTTGGGATCAGCAGTAGCAGTCATTTTTCTGCTTCTTAGTAGCTGGTGTAGTGCTGTGTTTTTGACTTTCAGCCTGGGAAAAAATGCTGATAGCACTGATGTTTTCAGTTGCTGCTATGTAATGTTTGCTGTGACCAAGGGCTTTCTGAGACTCATGCTCTGCCAGGGAGGAGGGGAAGCCAAGAGGAAGTAGAGACAGGACACCTGACCCAAACTGACCAAAGAGGTATTCCATCCCACAGCACATCATCCCAGTATGTAAACTGGGAGCAGTTACCCAGAAGGGCTAGATTGTTGCTTGGGTAGGGCTGGGTATTGGTTGGCAGGTGGTGAGCAGTTGTATTCTCTTCCATTGTTATCCCCTTTATCATTATTATTATTGGTGGTAGCAGCAGTGGTTTGTGTTATACCTTAGTTATTGGACTGTTCTTATCTCAACCTGTGGGAGTTACACTCTTTCTATTCTCCTCCTCATCCCTCCGAGAGTGGAGAGAGGAAGGAGGAGGATTGAGAGAATGGCTGTGTGGTTCTGGGTTGCTGGCTGGGCTTAAACCACGACATTGCTGCATCATTTGCCTTACTTACCTTCACTGGCATTTTCCCTTTTCTTTATATTAACTGCATTCTGTCTGTTTTTCCTTTCATGTTAGTCCCTACCTCTTCCATCTGTTGGCTCTTTTATCTCAATCTAACTAATGAAGATTTCCCTATTTCATTTCAAAAGCCTCAGCTATTATAGTTGCACATGCTTACTTCAATCACTTTGTATTCATAACTATCATGACTTAAATTTGCATTAGTCAGGAATTTGTTTCATAGAATAGGCCTCTTAAAAATATTTTAATCAGCTTAGAATGATTAATGGATTAATATGACACTTAGATAAAATGAAATTTCAAAGAGAAGTTATATTGTTTAGTTCTGTATTTGTTAAACTAGTTTACTAACAGTACCAGTCTGTTCAGAACGTTTGAATTTATTATACCAGAACTATATTTGTGGAAACACACAAGTTACTTATATTTATCGCATATCACTTGCCCCTAAAGTTCAGCTCATCCTGGTTTCCACATGTGATAATTTAAATAAGAACATTGGCTGTATCAGTAGGGGCAGTTTTAGCAGGCCCATACAAAAGATCTAATTCAAACTTATGCAAACAAGGAAATTTAAGAAATTTTACTTAGGAAATACATTGTGCTACCTCACTTATGGGGGAATTACATTGCTTTTAGCATACAGAAGGAATATTAAAGCATCTTATATATTAAGGAAGATTAGTTACATTATTTTTGTATAACAGTAAAATAGAAATGCACATTTTATTTTGAAACAGAAGTAACCTGTATATAATATCTACATACACATAATTAAGTCAACACCAAATTTAGGTAGACTTATCACAGACATATTTGGTTGCTTACTTGGGTGAATGAGTATTTTTTATGTGGAAAAAAAATTAAAATCAGACTGAAAATACAGTCTATTATGTAATCCATTTGCATATTCCATATGTTTCAAGCATTACATCAGGATACCTATTACTTTCATAAAGATCCTTAGTGTTTTATGGCTTCCCTCTCTTTTTATATTTTAGTATTTCAAGTCTTAGTGATTGGTTACTTTGTTCTCAGTCTCACTGGGCCTGTTGTGTGTAATTAAATATAAGCCTCCTTGATTTTAGGTAGCACACTGATGGATTGTTGCTTACCTACCAGCCAGCACTTAGAGAAATGTAGGTCCTTGAAAGCAAACAGCTTCAAGCATAAATCAGCTAGAATGAAGACAGGAGAGAATATAGATTTTGTGGTAAGAACGCTCAGGAGATTGTTCTTCGAAGCCCACAGATTGGAGATTACATCCATATTGATTTATCGTCAGACATTTATTGATCATTGGCTAAACGACTGTACAGATAAACATATGTATCTTTCCACTTCTGCCACTAGAGCTAACCTTAATGACTATGCAAAACTAAAAGCATAAGCCCCTCAAACCTAAAAGGTTGCCTAAATGCTGCATAGAGGTCTGTGCAGTATGAGTGATCTGAAACAAAAGCAAACCTATTTCAAAGCATTCCAGATTTATTTTCAGTCTTTTAAGTAAACAATTCTATGACTACCCCTGCAATTCTGAAATCCCTTTGTTACATTCCTTGCAAAGTCAGACATATATTAACCAAAACAAACAAGCAAATCAACCAAAGCTACTTACAGTTTTAAAACTACAGGGCATTGCTAGGAAGAACAGATATTACAGGCAACAGGTCTCTTGATGAGTAGAAGATGTCAGCAAATTCTTAAAATTGTTTTCATTTAGTCTTATCAGTTCACACTCTGTAGTATCAAAAAAATGATCCTATACTCTAGGGAGCTGGGAGATAGGTTACCATAGCTCAGTACAGCAACTTTCTTTTCCAATTAGTTAAGGTCAGATTTTTTCAGACAGAAACATTTTTTTTCATTTGCAAGTAGCACTTAGAAATATGAAATGCAGATGTGATCAGACCACAGATCTATTTTGACAGCATATGTAATCCATTAAATATAAATGGCACAGTCAGCCATTTGCAACAACACAGATTCTGTAAACTGTCTAAGAAGCTACACTCACTTAGTTCTTGTACTTACTCAAGAGTAACCAGTACACCAGCAAAATTACTAACAATAAACCTGCATAGAAAATGAGGCAGATAGGGTATAAGTGAAAAGAAAGAACCAGCTAAACACAAAGATGAAACCAACAATCATGCAATGAACTGTCAGTCTAATTTTAATGAGCATTTCAGTTTTGCTGTGGACATCAATAAAAGTTTCCACATGCTACCAAACAGAGAGGCTCACCTGAACTCAACCTTTGCTAATCAACATTCTTTCACATCCAGAATAAAAAACAATATGCAGATCCTTAGCACAAAACCAATTACCAATGCCCCAGACGGAGATCTCCCTGTTAGTTTCCTCCTCCCCCGCAGCAAAACATTTGGTGAGGAGAGAGATCAGAAGCCTCTGCAACTTTGAGGCACTCTTCCACCCCATCCCCTTCCAAAGCTGGTTGATAGGAGTCCATGAATGTAATCATTCCTACATGAGAAAAATAGAACCAACCCAGTAGAAATGCTACCTACTTCACATACAGTCTCTCTTGCAAAGATTTTCTTTCTCACATCCCATGGTATTTCTTTTCCAGATCACTAGGGAAGTCCTTTGAAATTTGTGTGGGAAGAAAATACCCTCCATTGCTCTGTGCCATCTGGCCTCCTGATCTTTCTCTCTGCAGCTGCTACAGCTTGTAATTAGTCCAAGCTGAAGAGGTAGTTAATCTCCTTTAACAGTCAGACTCACAAGGGGCATATACATCCCATTGCAGGGCATAGGCTAATATTTACAAATTAAAAGGAGTTTTCTACTATCTTCCTTTCATTTTGTTCAGAATCCATATGAAGAAGATTAGATTGGAAGTTCAGAGATAGAGTAGTCCCCACATTTTATGATACAGCAGAAATGAAGAAAACACCTATGTTTACTATTAATTCAAATTAGCATACACTAGAGCTCTTGCATTGAAAAAAAGAAATCATTAACTGTGAAGATAAAAATAAAGACTTATTTGAAAATAGTAAATATTGGTTTTGTAGAAAATTACATCAGAAGCCAAAGGTTAGAATTCATTGCTAGAAAGAAGAATTTAAATTAAAAAGTGTTAAGTCAAGAAAAATTGTGCTGAGCTGGAACTCTGAAAACGTACCCAGTGATATTTAAGGTTAACTTAACATATAACACACCACTAGAATGAAAATACCCAGCTTAACTATATTATCAGGAGCACTTTGAGAGAACTGCAGAAAATGAAATACTGAAAAATAATGATTACTTTGGAACAGAAAAGCCTACTGCTTATATTTTATTTTATGAAAAAAGCAAACTAATGAGACTGTATAAAACTATATTTTCATTTCATGGTTATAGCTTCAGTGAAATGTCTAAACCAAAACAAATTTTGTTCATTATTGTTCATTATTTATGTTGTTATGAGAAACCAACAACAAAGTTGGCTTATAAGTGTTAATGTAAATTACTCTCACTGCATTCACATACTCATACTATTAGAAGTGTGGACAATTTAAAATTAATAAGATGATTTTTTTTTCTATTTAATTCACCACCACCTGGAGGCTATAACATATAGCAACTTGAGTGAAAAAAGGAAGGAAAAAAAACGGAGAGATGCAGCCCTGAGGGGGGGAACAGAAATGTAGATGTTAATCCCTATTCCTGGGCTATGTTCATCCATGTACCAATCCTTCCTCTACCGTTGCAGAGAGCATAGTTTAACAAAGCAGAGATAGAAGGCACCTCCACTGGGTGCATTTCAGAATAAAATGAGGAATGGCTCACAATGGTTCCACATGGGAAATCTCAGCTAAGTGTTGCTGGCAGGGAAATACCCGGGCTTGTGAAGTGCTCTGCCTGGTGCTCATCCGTGGGTACCTCTGCCTGTGCTCTCCTTGGAGGGATCATCATCAGCCATTAATGTGGGTCTGCCTCCTTGATACAAAGCATGGATTATTTTTTTTTTTTTATGGTATGTATGTGTTCTGGACAATATGAGTTGAATTTAACGTTATTTATGGTGATCCTGCTGTAATTACAATGACCTATTGTAGGGATTTTCAGACTCTTCAGTGCCCCACTGGGAATGAATTCCCAGCAATACTCAGGCCAGCAACACCCATTATCCGCAGAAGCAGGAAGAGTGAAACACATCAAGTGCCTTGAAAAGCAATGCTCTGCCATCACCTAAGATAGATGATACCTGTTTTTTTTGGTGGCTGGCACACAGCCTTCTTTTGCCAAAAGCTTCAAATAGTACCATCTCTCAGAGATATCTAAATTAATATCTCTAGATTGATGCTACTGAGTCCTCCAGTGCTCACTTCGGTTTATACGGCACAGCGTTGTCTCAGGCATATTTCACGGTGTACCAAGACTCATATGCCCATTACTATATCTATGAAAACAAAAACAAAACCTCACATCTATATTAAATGTTGCTAATGAGACCTGCAAAGAATAACAAAACACTACACATGGCACAGAAGGGTGTTTGATGAAAATACTGATTGGCAGCCATGTGTCCCTAGTTCTGCTCCTGATTTTGCAGCTGACATGCAGTGCAAGACTAAATGAATCATTTTTATTATTTTTACTTCTTTGTGCATTTGTTTGCCTGTCTAATAGATAAGGTAACAGAAACTTGGTTTTCCATTGAAAGCACTTGGAGATGGATAGAGAAAAAGCAAAATGTACATATCAACAGCAAAGAAACTCGCGCACAAAGCTGGGCACAAAAGGCTGCAGTCTGCTAAATGCCTTCCTAAATAAGATCTTCATATCATTCCTTCATCCCACTAAATAACTATAATAAACATAATGTAAATCTACAGAACATTACATTTGATGATACCATTTGGTACTGTAATTTCTGTGAAGATCTGAATAGAATCATGTCAATTTTGGCTTTGACAAAATGAGGCTAATAGCTAAAAATCAATTAATTCTGCTCAGATTTGCTACAAAAAATGTACTATAGATATACATTACAAATAGGTACAAATATTAGTAAGTGGGTATTAGTAGAGACAAAAATGATTTTACTGTGAAGGCCTTATAAGTGAAACAAAAACCAACTATACTCGAAAATGTGTTTCATTCTGGGGAAAATGTTTATGTTCTAAGCACTGTTCCACTCTTTTACAGTCAAGTTTATACCCTGTGTGCTACTATGTGGCTAAGTTTTCTCAGTGTTAATTTCCTAGTCTTCCTTCTTATTTGAGTGATAACAGCCAGAATGCTAGCATATTATAAACTGCCAATCTCTCAGGAAGCTGCAGTTACAGCCATTAAATAAACATCAGTTATTAAAATTAAGTCTTCAACATGCTGAGAAGCCTGAGTTTTTATTTCGATTACAAGTAAATGTGTTAAAAATAAGGATGGTGTGCTCCTATCATGGTTTAAGACCAGACGTAAATCAGCCACACAGTTCGTTAGCTCCCCCCGTCTTCCTCCCCCAGCTCCTGGAGGGATGAGGAGGAGAATAGAAAGAATGTAACTCTCACGGGTTGAGACAAGAACAGGCCAGTGACTAAGGTGTAACACAAAACACTATTGCTACCACCAATAATAATAATGACAAGGGAAACAAGGGAAGACAATACAATAGCTCACCACCTGCCAACTGACACCCAGCCCAACTGAGCAGTGATCTAACCCTTCCAGGTAACTGCCCTCCACTTTATATACTGGGCATAATGTGCTGTGGTATGGAATACCTCTTTGGTCAGTTTGGGTCAGGTGTCCTTTCTCTGCTTCCTCCCAGCTTTCCCTCCTCCCTGGCAGAGCATGAGACTCAGAGAGAGTTGTAGTCAGACTAAACATTTGAGCAGGAACTAAAAACATCAGTGTTATCAGCACTATTCTGAGGCCAAAAGTCAAAAACATCACTGCACTAGCTACTAAGAAGGAGAAAAAAAAAAATGATTGCTACTGCTGAACCCAGGACAGCTCCTTCCTGCTTACTCCTCCTGCTAATTGTAAAATGCACTGTTTATAGTAGTTCAAGACATCCAGCTGATTATGAAACTCAGAACAGTTTGTTAGAAATATATCACAGAATCACAGAATGACTAGAGTTAGAATGGAACTTGAAGATCAACAAGTTCCAACCCCTCTGCAATGGGCAGGGACACCTTCTATCAGATCAGGTTCTCCAAACCCCATCCAACCTGGTCTTGAACACTGCCAGGGATGGGGCAGCCACAGCTTCCCTGGGCAATCTGTGCCAGTGCCTCACCCACATCTTAAAGAATTTCTTCCTCATGTCTAATCTAAATCTGCTTTTTCAGTTTAAAACCATAACCCTGTGTCCTATCACAACATGCCCTTTTAAAGAGGCACTTAGGGCACATGAGGATTTTTTGTAAGATATCTTCTCTACGCTACTAACATTCTACATGATTTACATTGCAATAATATTGTATATAAATGTCTGTGTTCCTTTTAATGATTAAATGATTTGGAATTGTCACAGAGAGATATACCTAGATACCTTCAGGGAGGGAAAAGCCATACTAATTGTAGAAAATATAATTAAGACCTTGATAAAGTTAATGATTAAAGAAATACACAAAGCAAGAATATGTGTTAGATATGACAGAAACATAGTAAACATGATACACAGAAGAAAGCCAAGTTTAGGTGAACAAACTACAGAAAAACACAGCTAAATTAGGTGAAGGAAAACATGAGTAGAATATGACCACCGTATCCTGGGATTAGAGCAGAGTCAGGCCAAAATTATAAATGGAAATGTTAATAATCTAGCTACAGTCAGCCAAAGGTTATTAAGCGAATGGATTGTCAGTCTCACTCAGATTAATCTTGCAATAAATGAAATCTACAAGCAAATTATAAGAAAGAATCACCGAGTTTTGGCTCCTGCCCTCTAACATCACAGGAGATTGGTTCCTTTTGTCTAAGCTCCCACATCTCATCGCCATACATTGAGAAGATGGGCCAAGGATCATATTAAAACCTTAGAAAACAATATCAAGGACAGCTTTTCTCTAGATGATTTAAGGTCCTTTCCAACCCTAACCATTTTATGATTCTGTAGATGTATAGTAATATAACACATGTAGCAGTATTTTATATTTTTGGATATAAAGCAGGAAGTTCTTTATTGTAAAGGTGGTGAGGCACTGGAATGGGTTGTCCAGGGAAGGTGTGAATTCTCCACCCCTGGTGGTGTTCAAGTCCAGGTTGGACAAAGCCTTGGGTGACATGGTTTAGTGTGAGATGTCCCTCCCATGGCACAGGGTTTGGAACTAGATGATCTTAATGTCCTTTCCAACACTAACTATTCTATGATTATGTGATTTTTAATATATATAATATATATAAATATATAGAGAAGAATATTCAGAGGTGAAATTAAGACACACTTGCAACCAAATTAAACCACAGTCCTATCTTAGCTGTCTTATGTGATGTGCTTCAAAACTGCCAAGCCCTCCTTGCCTACCATTTGTGCTTCAAAGCATTGCCCAAAGTAACTGAAAAAATGCCCTGTAGGTTTGACTTACCACAACTTGATTTATCCATTTGCTGTTTCTTCTGTATTCCTTCCTCCCACCCCAACACACACACGCAAAATGAATCAGGTGCCTGGTATATGCGTTACAGCTAAAAGTCCTGTTGTGCCTCAAGAAAATCTTGTTGATCAATACCAATTCTGTGTAACTTATTGTGCATTCTTTGATCTTTCTCAACTACTTATTAAAAAAACATGTCCTTGTGTTAGTCGTCTACACACAATATTGCTGGATTTGACTTCTCAAATAGTGATACAGGCACAGATAGCGTGGAAAGGAAAACATAATTCCATCTGGACAAATAAGAATGATTGACAGAGTTATTTTTAAAAAACACTTATCACTTAGGGCTTTATGTGTAAAAAGAGATAACAGATCTTTTCATACTTTTTTTAACAGAGAAACACTCTCCCAAGTCCAAGGAGACTGTTGCAACAAGTAATTCTAGACTGATATATCTGCACTGTGATAATTCACAGTAATGTATGGTTTGCCAGCTATACATTACAGAGTATATATGAACTAGAACCAGATAATGGATGGACTATCAGCAAAAATATAGATATTGTGTTTATCTGGAAAGTTTTGCTCTCACGTTGGTTTGCTAATCCATTCAGACTGGAAGCAAAAGACATTAAGCATGAACTAGAAGCTGTCTTCAGATTTTACTGATCTGAATCAGTAAATTAGAGCGAATGAGAACCTGGCCCTGCAAGTGCTGCAGAGTGGGCAAGGGAAGCACAATTAGCACTAACCACATTTCTATACCACGCACCAGATGCTGTCAATCAGAAAATCCTGAAGAAACGGAATACATCCTTTCCATTTCCTTTTAACATTTTTCCCTACTTTTTTTCAAATAAGAAATCATTCTCAGGTGAGCAAATGAGTTTTAATTCTCCACAGAACAGTATATCTGCAACTAAAAAGTGAGGTTAGCAGGTCCTGTTACGATCTGGATACTTCTTTGAAAAGTTACGCAATTTCAATTGGTTGCCATGCAAGCCTCAGTCATCTAAAGCTTATGTTTATAGGAACTTACTATTTGTTAGTTGTATCCCAGAGCACCTGTGTCAGTTCCTTGGAGTTGGGTGCTGTAAAAACCCAAGCAAATTCTCCGACAACTAAAGAACTCCTTCATTCAAAAAAGTTTATATTCCACACAGAGGAAGAAAAGCACCAGAAACAAACTGGAGTTAAAATACTATGAACGGGTTTCCTGATCATATAGGAAGTAATCTGAATCTTCTGCCTCCTCCTAAATCACTGATGGTTCCTGCCTTCCATTGAATGTACTGAAAAATATGTTTATGTCTGTACATTATAAAAACTGGAAAGCCTACTAAACATCAACATTTAAAGGAGACAGAATATGAGAGGAACCTGAATAATTGTGCCACACCAAAGAATTAAGTGCAGAATATATCTACCTGATACATGGTGGTTCATCAGAGATACTATGAATCACTTACAAAAGAAGCCTTCACATTGCTGCTAGTATATTTACTATTTGGAAATGCTTCTATTATATGAAGAAAGTATATAAAATCACTGTACATATTGTTGTTTATTTTTAATTTTTCTATGGGTTATAAAACGCACACCGAGAACTGAACACAAATCGTTTCCTCTTCAGTGTTGCTGAACAAGATATCAGATTCTTAATGAGAAAAAAAAAGAACATTAGTTTGTTATGCATCTTATTCATGAGTACATCCAGAAAGGATGAATAGATGGCTGCCTGTAATAAGGAACAGCTAATGAGACACAGCACAGTAGACATTTTCATTATACATCACTTCTCTTCAGTTACCAAAACTATAGATTAGCAATGATGCCAGGGAAAGGAGCACACCTGACATTTTGGTGCTCGATTCAACTCATACAAATGAGCTAATTTTCAAAAGATTGTTGCAAGCTCAACAGAACTTCCTGAACATCTTATATTTTCGTATTACAGATACAGGGAGCAAAACTATATATTCATCTCCTTTGCATTTAGTTGCCAAAAAAAAAGGCAATGAAAAATACATGTGTGTGTGTATATATAAATACATATAAACATATATATACATATATATTTAAAACTCGAGTGAAATATGATGATCAATAAAGCAAAAAAAAAAAAAGCCAGTAAGAATAAGCAACACATTCACTGCAGTGATTCTCATTCATGTCTCTGCTTTTCACCTCTAAGAGCCCTAGCAAAGACCCTAGCACAGCAGAGAAAGACTTTCAGCACAACAGGTGGATTTTTTGTTTATTTTTAACCTGTGTGAAAATAAAACATGCTTACTAAACTGATGGGTCAAGGCTTGCATTTTCTACTGGAATTATGTTCATCTCATTATTAGACGACGAATTTTCATATACGGTTACAAAAAATCATGACTATGACAAGACTAACTCCTTATTTAACCTTGAAGAGTTACATTTACTTTCGATTCTCAGCTACAGTCATTCTTTTGATACAGTGAGGAGGTGATTATTCCTGAAAATGAAAATTAAAGACAAATTGTTTGTGCTAGATATGCAAAAGGAGCCCTTAAACATGTACCTTGACCTGATCCTACCTGCCAGAAACCTTTTCTCCTTCCTACCCTCACATCAAATATGATCACTGTCAAATGCACAATATGAAGCCCAAGGCCATGCAATCTTTTCTTTGCTGACCTTTGCAAATCTGGTTTATAGTCTCTCATAGGAGACTGAAATTAGTCTACTGGGAAAGAGAGAAATATCTGGAGTCAGAATATGCCTGCCTTCCTGAAGAAAGTATCTGGCACAAACTATGTGAGAAATACTTCAAAAAAAGGAGGTTTTCTTTTCTTCCCCCTCTTATTGCTGCAACCAAAGCTTGAAAGTTTAATTTTTCCATGTGTTTCCAAGGAGTGTTTTATTTCAACAGGTTCTCAAGGAAATATCTGTTAAGGGAAAACTTATGAGAGAAAAATATTTTAGAAAATTGGCACTTTTAGTCAGAATCAAAGGTTTTGCTCCTATGGTGTACCAAAATCTGACAAAAATAACCTGATTTAGACTTCTTAGGTAAACAGGGACTATTCATGGATATGCAGGGCATCTAACTGAAAAACAATTCCATTCAGACACCAGAAAAACTATTAGAATCTTAAGGAACCACTAAGCTGTTAAAAAATATTTAATGTAGTGTCCTAAATGAAAAAGAGAATGGATACCTTATTCTAACAATTCTTTCATTAGAGAAATACACTGCCTCCATTTCAAGTTTAAGGCATTTTATCCTACTTTAGAAATAATTTAACAAGAGGTAATAAAGGTTTATTATGTTTGATAAATTGGCGACTTAATATTTTATCTATAGAGGGCAAAGGCGTAATGAGTTGCCTGATTCTAACATCTATAGCACTGTCTGTTACTGTTCTCCTGTCACCCCATGCCTGCAACCTGCTCATTAATTATTTATATACAATCTATAAGTAGAAAAGAAAAAATATAAATTATTTTCTCATAAGTTTTCTGCATCCTCTTTCATAAAAATGGAAATAGAAAGCAGTCAAGGAAACAACAGAAAAGTTTTGGAGTGAAGCTGTTCCACACACATAGCCAGAAACACTATTGATAAAGAGGATGTTGCACTTTCTCACTGTTTTAGAGAGACTAATTAGATAGCTGCAGAGAGTTGACTTACATAGAAGCTGCAGAGAAAGAAACCAAACATCAGGCTGATGCATCTCCAAAATGATGATGAGCTGAGATTTGGTAAAATTTAAGTTCTCTGAGCAGTGGGGTAGATTTCTCATTAACTCTATTACACTGCATAATTAGGCTTTGGGATGAGCAAATAGGATTTGTCATGCAACTTTAAAAATATACAAACCTGTATGGTTTTATTTTCTGTTCTAGCCTCTCTTTTCGCTGCATATAACACCTTTGAGAAAAAAAGTCTGTTAATGTTCTATTACATTTCTAATGAAGAGTAATAAACTGTTAAATCACACATCAAACATTTTGCTGCATACTTAATGCAATGACTTAGTAAACTCTTTGACAGGTCTGCTACTAGTATATGAGTAGAAAGTTGCCAAAATACAACTGATAAATGAAAAAGGAGCTATACGTATACCAAAGTATATCTGGTGGTTACCCCCTGGTTACTAAAGCATGACTAACAGTCCATTGTTTTAAGCATATACAAGCATAACGTTGTAACAGACATAAAAACAAGGCAATATTATGACATACTGCATCAAAGATACAGATGACACACATTTTGAGATGATTATTATAATCTTGCTGGATACAGCTATGCAGGTCAGTTTAGTTTTTTTGTTTTTTTTTGTTTTTTTTTTTTTAATGTACATGCTTCTCAATAATACAGCAAAGAAGAACACAAACCAGAACAGGAGATCTAGTCTCATTCTCTTCAAACCTTTGGAATGACAGGACCATCTCCAAGAATTCTACGAACCAGGTCTACTCCTATTTGGCCAACTAGAACCTTGAAAACAAGCTCATGAAATTCACAGATGGTAGCTTTAATGGAATCTTGACCAGAAGCCTGCAACCTACTTTTCACATCTCAGTTCTTTGATTTAAGGTGCCTACACATTGATGTAAGAACTGCCATTAGAACACTGCAATCAGAAAATCAAAGGAAGTAAGCATGCTCAATATTTCTGAAAGGCAGACTTCAGACAAGCCCAGCAAAAGAATAGAAGTTTCCTACAGGGTAGAATCCACCATGGGCTAGTGTCCAAAGTAAGCTGAAATCATTACTAGGGATTCTTAGGACACAATGCCATTAAAGACAGACACTAGAGATACTACTGTGCATTGTTATTGGACTAGTTGGTTAATACTCAAGGAGTTGCTAATACTGGTAGTTGATCTGATTCCACTCAACTATATTAGCAGGTATGTGAGTTTTCAGAAGCAGAAGTCTTCTTTGATACTCTCTAGGGTTCTTAAAGGTCACAAGTAATTTTTTGAGTGCTCCTCAGTGGAAGACTGCTGCTACTGGAAGAGTTGATGAGAGATAACTATATTAAAACTGGACTTTAAATATAAAGGCAGTGAGCTGATAAAAAAGCCAAACCAAACCAAACAAAAGAAAAACAAAACAAAACAAAACAGAAACAAAAAACCTCCAAAACAAAACAAGCCACAATTTGACTTGTAAGGGAATAGAGTAATGTATGTAAATATCTAACACTAGAACCTCGAGGTCTTCACTGCAGCATCTTGTCCAGGCTTAAGTAAAAGAGGGCAGTGCCGAACTTCTCAGTGTCAGCCAAAGGGGCAGAAACTGCTGCTGCTCAGAGAAACTGGCTTCCAGCTTCCACATGCTGGAAATGAGGACAGTTCTTCAGGAAACAGGGTCTCCTTTTCCATCAATCAATATAGTAGATTATTTGCCAGAAATGAAATGAATGAGCACTAACTTCAACTTCACGGCATACAAAAAAGAAATCTTCACAGTCAGGATTGGTCAAGCACTATGAAAGTTATCTATCCTTGCCAAGAGGAAGAAACTGCTTGCAATTGCCCTTTGTATGCAGATGCTACCATAGATTTACACCCATTTGTATCTCAGAAAGAGAAGTTCTGCAGGGTGCTTCAGGTGGGATCTAAACATCAATGGATTTGTCCAATCAATCGAGATTTGACACTCTAAGGAATATTTTTGCCCTTGTGTTTGCAAAATTCATTTATACCATGGCTCTTGGGCCATAGGCATTCCCTTACGTATATATGCAATACATGTATAATTTAAATGTAATTAACATTTTTTTTTTTTATGAGAGAATCTGGCCAGATAATATTATTAGGTACAAATTATTGAAAAAGAGCACAGAAACAGAGACAAAATTCTGGTCATTTTATGTTCTGCAAGATTTTTGTAAGGCAATAAACTTCTGCCATTAAAAAAAAGCCTGCATGGATAACAGAAACACAGAACCATTACAGACAAATTTTGTGCACAACAGCCTCTCCACAGATCTAAGGCCACCTAAACTATAATCTGCCTCTATGTGCTTCTGTTTCTCACAGTTCATGAACATACAGCTCAGAGAGTAAGAAAAAGCAGTGTTTCCCCCCAAAAAATTCAGTGAGTGATTAAAAAGCACAATAAAGCTGATAAGCAAATAGCAGCATGATGTGAGGAGCAGGAAGAGCAAAGAGCAGGTGTGAGCTGGAACAAATTTGCAGCCCTAGTGACAAATATTTGTTTAGTACATTGCAAAATGCCCTCTTTATCACTGAAATATTTTAGGTGTTTCAATTTCTGGCAGTTTCTTAGCATACTAATGCAGATGTTTTCTCTGCCTCCACTTCCTCATTACTGATTAAAGTCAAAGGTAGATGCTATCTAGCTAGATGGGCTTAGTTCTGGATCTGCAATTCACAACTAAGACCACTTAAAGAGGACCAGGTCCCTGACTGGATGTGAATGGTTCATGGTCACATAGACATTGCACTGTGCTGCTATACTTGCCCCCATGCTTAGGATTTATTATCCTTTTTAATTTTATGCATGTAATTGCAGGGTCTCTTGAACACTAAATAAATCTTAATCTTGTGCCAGACTGAAGAGAAAGTACAAAAAGAGATTATACACTATAATTCGTAGTTTCCAATCTGTTTAACAGTTTCTTCTTTTTTAACACGTGCAAGTAGCAAGAGTCTATTGGGTCAACTAGTTTATAATTAATTATTGATTAGATATTACAACCGTATGCTGAGATTCATTTGGAAACCAAAGTGTTTCCTTGGTACTTATGTTAGAATTCGTTAAATATGCATTATTAATCTGAATTATGTTGTGTTCAAATGTAAGCCTTAAAGGAAAGATAGTGAACACAGCATAATTATTTCTAAAACAAAATTGATTTTCTAACTTCACCAAATTATCTGAAATATGGGATAGGCTGCACGTATTGAAGAACAAATGCTGCAGGAGGAAGTTGGCATGCTCAGGTTCTTCCATGTACCCTGATAAAATAAATAAAAAACAAATCTAAACTCAATGTGTTCCTCTAAATAATGTAGGCATCAACAACATTTAGAGGTCTTAAGAAAATAATTAAGAAACATTATTCATACATCATAGGTCACACAACATTTTTTTTTTGCCAGAAGGCGTCTTGGACACATTAAAAAAAAAAAAAAATAAAAAAAAGTTAACTTTATTTTTCCATATGCAGCTATTCCATAGAAAGCCAGTAAAACTTCAGCAAAGTAAATGGTTGGACATTTCACTATACATTTTGAGATAAATTATTTTCTTTTTCTTGTGATTAAATAATTAGGTTGGAAAGAAACAAGACTGCTTAATTAAATTACATCTATGAAAAATGAAAATATTTGTTTGGGAATTCTTAAATTTTGTATTTTAAACATATCTGAAAATCTCACCATGAAATTCACAAGTAAGCAACAATCCCGTCAAACATGAACTTCTGTACACAGCATCCGAGCTATATAATATTATGGTGCTTGAATATATATTGTTTCAAAGAACATGGTTAAGTTTCACGTATCAGCAGAAACATGGATCTGAACATAATTTTTGTAACAACAACTTTTGAGCATAATTGTGCAAATGATCTGTCACGACCTTTTCTTATCCAGCACATCAGTCAAGGGCTCAGCTCCTCGCTTCCGCTGAGCTGCCGGCACCGGGGAGGAGAGCCCCGTTGGGTACCCGAAGCTGCTTTGGTGCTCCTTGCTGCTCCGAGTTGAAGCTCTTGATCGCCGGGCCTTCCCCTGATCAGGCGCTGCAGGCGTCCGCTCTCGAGGCAGTCACATCAGCAATCATTTTTATTTGCATTGAGAATGTTAACATTTTTATCCATCTTGTTTCCACACAGCAGGAATTGAAAAAGAAATGTACTGACATGGTTATAAACATCAAAAAAAAAAAAAAAAAAATCAGGTCCTGGGTGGGAAACACAGAATTTGAAAGCACCCTTCTGTCTGCTTTTTTTTCTTCGTAATACTTCAAAGTTACATTTAAAAGGAGGGAAGAAAGAGAAAGATTTGTTATTTTATAATTGCACAGTGTAAAGTTTTTCTGACAAGGCTGCAACATGAGGCTTTTGCCTCATGGTTTAAAAATCCAACATAGCTAAAACCTGTTAAAGAGTATTTTACTCTTTTGTGGAATTTCTTTTGGGCACAGAAGAGGTTGGTGCTTCATTTATAATATGGCTACTAAACCTGAAATATAAAGGGAATATTGTGACAGAGAAGAAAATGGGTGCCTGAAGTATGTTCATTAGACCTACCAACCTACTTAACACTTTGCGTGAATGAAATATTGAAGCAAAACAACAACAAAAACGTTACTTTGGGGTATACTTTTAGAATTTAAATGTGACAACAGCATAATACTGGTTTGATGTTTGCTTGCACTAAAGGGAAAAAAATGTTAAACTGAGTGCAGCAGGTTTGAGACATGTCTGTATGTACACATACAAATTACAAATAAAGAGCAGATGAAAGAAATAAACCAACTTTTTTCTGTTAGTGATAACACTTTTTATAGTCATTGCTCGTTTTATGTCTGTATTATACTTTTGTTGTTTGGCCTTCCTTTTGCTATGATTACTTTTAACTCAGGTATATTTAACCTCAAAAAGTTGTTAATTTGAAATCTCACTACTTGAAACAAATAGAGAAATGTTTACAAAAATTAGAGCTTGATGCACTATATTCTCAAAAAAAAAAATAAATTGAATGCATTTTGATCATTAAAGTGCAAGTCAGTTTATGAGAATGTTTTCCCCTATTTGTAACTTTAAGTATTGACATGTATCAAATTAGACACTGAAGAACTTGCATATTGTTCTGCAAATACAATACGATTTTCTGCAAACAAGGAAGTAAATAAAGCAACTGGAATATAAAAAAGAAATGCATTTTACCTAGTAGGCTGCACACTGTTGGTTAACACCCTTGAAATTAAGCCAAATTATTTTACAGGAGGAAACAATTTTCACTTACCTAAAAGTCATGTGCTACCCACAATTGTACCACATATTATTACTCTGGTTAAAGCTAATACAGTTATATACAAATAATTAAACTAAATTTCCCTTGTTAATGACAACCACATTTTATTTAGATAAAGAATTTGCTACTATTTCCATTTTAACATACCATCATATGGATTGACTTATAATTTTATATACCTGCAGTTTAGCATACTTCAGCAAAGAAAACTCACATTTGTTTTCACAGGTTTGGGCCATACAAAATGAATATATTTTGTAAAGTCCATGCATCAGAAAATCAAATTAATTTTTATAATGAAAAAACAGTTCTTAAGCTTTCTCACTCCTATCCCCACAACAAAAAAATATGATAACAGTCTGACCAGACTTCATATAGGAGCATGTGTGGTCTGGAAATATTTGTAGACTGTACCAATAGTTTACCCCAGAAGTTTCTCATGTGTATATATACTGTCATACCACCATATGTTCAGTATAAATAGGCGCACACAAATGTTCTTTCATCTTCTTTGTCTCGAGAAGTTAGTTCAGCTGTCACAGGTTACTAGTTTAGCAATGCACCAGTGCAAAAGGAAAAAGAAGGCAATGCTGAGTGACAAAAGAAGCAGGTGGGATAAGACAAGGAAGAACCTACTCTGAAATTACAGTTCAATCAATTGGCAAGTTATCCTGAAGTACTCAACAAGCACGGGAATGACTATTGGGATCAAGTATGCTGGAAGCTGTGCCTTAGCTGATATAAAGACTCAGAACATTATTGAGGTTAATAGAACATGCGGGAATTTACTCCCTGGTCTTCGAGAAAAGCTGGATGAAAGGCAGTTTCTGTTCTCTAGGAAATGGAAAGATCCATTTTTCATTTTGATTTAGAAAATCAATAGTTTATATTTCCTGTAAAATTTAAATCCTTCCAAAACAAATTTACTGAAAGAAGGAAAAGGGTGAGGGGGAAAGGGAAGAGATGTTGCTGGGTGGAATGGACAGATGTATTGCACACTTGAAGGTGGCTGTACCCAACTAATTCAGGTCAAGTCAACCTTCCTTGCACTATACAGTCCACAAGAGATGTGTAAACTCTCTTTTTGAGTAGAAGCAACACTGAGAGCTGAGTATTGACCTGTTCAAGGCTTTCTCTGAGCATTTTGTTCACATCTCAGTGCAGGCCACCTCCAGTCTCCTGGGTTTGAACACAAAATAACTACCACCTACCTCTGCTATCTCCTCCTTTCCCCCTCCTTTTTTCCTTCCTTTTCATCCTTCAGATACATTCCTCCTCAGAGTTGTTGTGCTTAGAAGTACAGCCTAGCCCATAGAAGTTAAATTAATTTAGCACTGCTAAATGACTAAAATGTTATGGGCTTTTTTTCCCCTTAATTTTTTGCTTAAAAAAGTAAGGAAAATAAAGATTGCTTGCTAATTTGATTTGGCTGCAAGATCTATAGCTTCTCATGGTCAATTGTTAACTAAGGTCTTACCTGTCTGTTAAGTATTATATTTGGAGATGAGGGAATGTTTTGTGATGTTTTTTCATTGCTGGCACCCATCATGATTATCTATATCTAATTTCAAAATGAATGAATGAGTGCAGTTCTTGTGTCCTGACTCAGGCACTGGGTCATTGCTAGCCCACATACAAGCTTTGCAGCCTACATTGTGAAACTGAAGACAATCAGGGACCAAAGTTCCAGACATTATATCTTTGAATAAAGTCTTTCAGCTTCTCCTTTTGTAATCTAAGTTTGGTTTTTCAGGCCAGCCAGACTCTCTGTAATCTCAGTATGACCCATTTATTTCAGACCACAGTTGCACAATGCCTAGGTCACATAATGGGCAAATTTATTACAGGAGTTTATTAACAGCTATTCACTTAGGATAGGAACAAATTCTAACAAAAATAAAAAGAGAGTATACAAGCACTGCTCCTTAAAATGCATGAACAAGTAACTTGAAAATGTATTTTGAGATCTCTCAGAATTAGTTTCCAGTATAGAAAACTTCAGTCCTCTAAGCTAAGTTTTACAGCTTAGGCATGTTTAACTTAGTATATGAAAGTAAAATATATGTACCTCAAAAGCAAACACTCTTGGAAACAACATGAAGACTTAAGAAAGTGGTAAGACAGAAAGTGGTACAACTTGTAAAAGTAGTGCTATTCTTACTGTACTTAAATTTGGTTTTATTGTGTTGCAATACAAATAAAAGGCACTCATGTATTGGACTAGTGTTGTTCAATATGTTCTTGGATCAATCTGGAGAACATTTGGGCATTCAGAATGCATAATTGTGTGTTGTGGAACTTCAATAAAAAGTAATTTAATGTGTATATAATGCTAGATATAATTGTCAATTATTTGCAATATACACGTGAGTATCAAGCAAGTGGTACTTAGATAAGTGGGTAAAGATCTGTATTGAACACTAGCTGGAAACTATTTTAATTTGCAACAATGAAGACCTGAGTAAATTTTTGAAAAAACTAAAAATAGTGGGGCAAGATGACAAGTTCTCTGCCATTAGTGCTCCTTAAGAACCAATAGAAACACCTTTTTAGGAAAAGCTTATACATTCTGCCAGATTCCCTCCAGTCTCACTTATTTATGTTGATACTTACACTTGTATGATATATACACATATATGGTAATGCTCCAAAAGGTGTGTGATAAGCATGATGACTCAATTTTGTTTTTCCAGTACAACAACATTTAATTTACAGTCTTCTAGAAGCTTTAACACAGCTCTTCTGATATACCTTTATGTAAAACCTTCACAGGGTCCTCAAGAAATTAATAGATAAATGGAATTGAAAATGTGTCTCGTTCATCTGTCTTGTTAAGCTGGTATGAGTTACTAAGTCTTTTCTCTCCCAAAAGCTAATTTTCACTTCTAATTTCAGGAAATCTGATATACAGTAACATTTTTTTTTAATGTAAACATCAAAGCAAAAAGTTTGACATATATAGACGAGCAAATTCATCCAGAAAAGGTGCAAACTGGTGTCACGACTTGTTAGAAAACATTGTCTCCCAGGAGATCCAAAATCTCCTTCCTCCTGCCTGAGGTAACCCTGTCAGTGGAGGTGGTGTGAGGGATCAGAGCAGCTTTATGGATCAGCTGATAAGACCTACTGCTAATCAGGTAAAAATGATTAATGAGAATACATGAAAGTCATGGCTAACTTTTCTGTATAGTGAATTTTGGAGATGGGATGTAAAAAACCACACCAAATGATACTTCAGATTCTACCAGGAATAATAAAAAGAGCTTATGAAGAGAATGCTGATTTCATAATAGTTTACCAGACCCCATAGGTGACTGTAAATTTGGAAAGTTCCAGAAAGTCTCAGTCAAAATTCATTCTACATCTCAAACTTTGAGGAGAAACACCAAAAAACCCTGCTCCAGTGAGTGAACTGCCCATCATCTCTGTACGATACATGGTTCACTGACTGACTTACCACTCTGAGAAAGAAATCTATTTGTAGGCTGTAAATTACTAAGCTGAAACTTCCATGCTAGTAGCTTTTAATGCACTTTATTTTGGGAATGCTGACAAAAAATCCAGGGTGATGTATCTTCTTTTACTGCAAAATATGCGTTACAATTTAGAAATATTGATGAAAAGTGAAAATCAATTTCTTCTGTCATACCTTTGTGCAGAGGCCATTTGGAAGGTGATATGCTGCAGTTCCAATCACTCCTACATCTTTCCATCACTGATGGAAAAAACGAGTAGGTAAAATAAAATAGTCAAAAGAAAAAAAAGAATAGAAATTTAAAGATACATGATTCTGGTATCACTAAACGCAACTCTATTAGGAAGCCTGGCATATTCATTTTATTTAGTGCCATTTCCATCCACTTAAGTGAAGATACAAGCTATTACTTTCTTCACTAGGAGCTGGAACAAATCTCCCAGTTGTCAGGGTCCTTCTTGCTTCGTGATATTTAATATCAGGTGGTATTATGCAGATACTGCATTCTGAGGGCTTTTTTAAAGGCACACAGATAATAACAAGCTGCAGAACTCTCACTGAGTGTGCTGTGTTGCCCTATAATTGCATGTTGTGGTACATATGCATTTTATGCCAAAAAAAATAAAGAACTTTAAGAGTACTAAAAATTTAATCCCAAATAATTTTTAAAAGAGTGCACAGAAGTATGTTGTGGAAAAAAGTAAATTGTGCCTGGTTATCAGTGGATGAATAAATAATGACCTCTATTCTACTATTACACATTTTAAAAAAAAAATTTTGTTTAAATATAATTTTTTTCATTACTTGTTTTTAATTGAGAGAAACTCAACAACCTGATTTCTTTGTATGTGTTTTGGTTGGTTTGATTTTGGAAAATCCAAACTGTTTCATTCCTGTTTTCAAGATGGAACATTTCAACTTTCCATTTTTAAGTTTCAAAAAAAAAAACCCCAATAGTAGAGGTGGAGTAGAAGAAGTTGAAACATACGCATGCATCATCAGCCTTTGATCATTCTCTAGCTTTACAAAGGAGGCCATTGAAAATAAAATAAACTTAGCCAATTTCCTTTCCTTGCTTTTGTCTGTTTTTCATCCCACAATCTAAAGCTGACTTTCTTCTTTAAAAAAACAGTGCTTGATTCAGACTTTCAAAAATATAAACGCCACAGTATTTCATGGCTGCAATGGCACTGATGTCCACCTCCTCCATGATAGATGTCAATCATGTGCAAAAGCAGTAGTCTGGCCTTTCAGGGTTTGGGGCTAAAATGCGTCAGTATTTTTGTCGCAAAGAGTTGGGAAAATGGCAAAAAGATCACTACAGCTCCCAGACAAGACCCATTCCTGGGCTCTCTTCTCTAATTGTCACTAGTACGCCTCTGCTGACAGGTCTAGCTGCGTTCACACAACCACATCCACCTCTTCTGTATAGTAAAACTTATTTTCTTTTATATAGTTTACTTTCCTGAGATTATAGCTTTTTTATTTGATTTCTGTTTATCTTCAGGCAGCAGCAAGCACAGCTGGACTCCTGCACTGATCTACAGATTACAGATACATTTAAACAAGGCACTGTTTAACAGAAGAAAAGAAACGACATGAAGATATCTGCTCAGCACTCTTGTTCATCTGAATACGCAACTGTACAAAATGCTATGTAAGATCTCACAGCTTAAGTTACTAAGGTTAAAGATCAGTAGCTATAGTCTCACATTTTATTAGTTTTCATACTGTTTGTAACCATTTCATGGAGCTTTCTTCCTTGCACTCCCAGAAGTGCTTTCTAATACCTAGAAGTTTTTTTATGCAACCCTTAAAATATCAACTGCCTTTCTTCCTAGTATCTCACTTCCTATGCTTGTGACCCTCAGACCCCAAAACATGTTCTGAAATTTCTGTATTATTTATTAATCACACAAAAGATCGCTGAACTGTGCTTCTTCCAGTTAGACTAAGAAATGCAAAACAAATTAAGTTGCTCTTTCAAATAATCTTTCTGAAGTCATTCTTGGAATATGCCATTATAAGGCCCAGAGCTGCAGAGACAGGTTACTTACAGCATTGTCCAAGCACTCTTTGGCTTCTCAGGGTACTTCACATTCTGCGGTCACAACAGCCTACAACAAATGCCAGGAAAAGGGCTTCCCTGGGACGAGTGTGTTTGTACTTGGGGATGGGGGAAGGAAGATGCAGTAGGAGAAAGAATAGTTACTATTTCCAGGCATGACAAGACCCAAAACCAAGGAAATTTCTCTTAAACAGACCCCTGTGATATGCAGTGTAATTGGAAGAATGAACCAACAAATTAAAGACTCAAGAGCTCTCAAACATCCATATTCAAAATGCTTTTAAAGAGAGAATTTCGAAAGCAAATTGTGTCCAAAAAAGGTGGATAGATTTTGAGCTGTTTTTTTTTTTTTTTTGCTTCTTCTTCTGTTTATCTCATATTTACAGTGCTTTGCACAGTTTTATCTCATTTATTGTCCCATTTGGATAATAAAAGAGGGTCACTGGTTTGAAGAGTTTTCATTATTTTATTTTTTATCCCCTCCCAAGCCTAATTAACTCCTGCTTTGTTAGAAGGCTGGCTCTATGTACAAAGTAGTTACAAATATTTTGAGAAGCAGTCACTGGCTGCATGTGGAATTTATTTAAAATGCTAACTTACATAATAGATGTGTATATTTTGATAGCACAGAATAACGTGCTTTGAACAAAAGTAAGAATTACTCAAAGAAGCAATTAAAGCACCCCATATATATTCTTGTTTATAACTAACTAGCATATAATAAACTTTTCTCCTGATCATGGACACCAATTTGTCTTTCCTCAGTTCCCTAATCTGTGCCAAAAACGTACAGAGCTCCAGCTTCAAAGTTTAGGTTTCTGGCTATGGTTCTTCAAAATAGAGGCAAATAGGCTCAGGAGTTGAAATAGAAAGGAAAAAATGTTGAGAATCAAAAGCAAAGAGTGGAACTTGCATACTGAAGAGAAGTTGTAATTGTTGATTTGGAAGATCACAACGCAAAAATGGAGGCCTTATATTTTGAGAAATATAAAGTAGGAGGGAGCTAGCAACAGAATATTTTGAGAGATACTTCTATGTCATTCTGAACAATAAAACTCAGCAAATAAATTATGAAATTAATAAGCCATGCTTACAAAATTAGACTCTCATAAAAACTTTTTAAAATGCACAATAGCTGACTTTATTTCTTTGGTTTTCAATTTGATTTTGTACCCCAAATCAACACTAGAGAAGATTAGAGTAATGCTTCTAAGCAGAGAAATACATTATCCCTAAATGGATTTATTTTAAGATTTATGATTATGGCTATATTCTTCTGATACAGCTGTAGAAAAAAACATAAATATTCAATAATCTGTAATTTGTTATTAAGGTGCTAAAATTTAAGCACTGCATTTCAGTGAAAAACAGCCATAATTTATAAAGTTTATTCATAATGTGGTTAAACCTATGAGGTCGGGCATGGACTCCATTCCTCAGGTGCAGTTATCCTGTTAAAGTAAATAAGCTGAGCTAAAATAAGGGCATTCTACTGTGAACAAAGCATGCGCAGCTCTATCCAGTATGCGCTTTGTGGGCTGCAACTAAGTAATGGATTTTTTAATATCATGGGTCACAGATGAACTAAATTCTATGTCCCTTTGCTCTCTTTTTATTACTTTGAATCATATTACACCATTGATTTTTAAAACAGAATTCCCCACAGAATCCAATAGGACTGCTTGGAAATCAATGGTATGATACAGCCTTAAGTATTCTATTTGATTCAGCTGTAGAGATGGACTGAACAGGTTAAAAAAGGTGAAAACCAAACCAGCAGCTAGGCTGCAAATAGACCAAAAAAAAAAAATTACCTCCTTTTACCCAGTGATTTCTGCAAGTAAAAGTTGAAGTAGGTTTTTCTCCCTCTTCAAGGGAGCATCATACATGGCAAAATGCCGGAGCTCTCAAGTCCCTCTGCCTATGTTGAATGATTTAAGTAAGGAGGAACTGAAAATGTATCCCCATGGCCCACAGGTGCTGCTGCGTCCCCTTGCCTTTGTACTACCCTCTAAAACAAAGACCTGCTTCCTTATCACCCCATCTCAGTCCCTTCACACAGCCACTAAGAGATACCACAGGCCAGCCTCTACAAGCTACTATGTAAAAAATGAACACAATTATCACTTTTCTGTAGAAACTTGCACACAACTGAGAAACACCTAGGACTCAGAAATTAAGGACATCTTTAAATCTGCAGTATTGACTAGCACAGAATCAACAGGAATGAAGTCAGCTTTTAGACACCTCAAACACAGAAGACTGGAAACAAATGAGAATAGCTTTTTCTTCCATAAGTAGGAAAAACAACTGGTGATCATGATGTGTGGGTGTATGGGTGATATTTTTAGTACATACCCTTTTTCAATGCAGATTTGGAAGCTTCAATAAAAAAGCCTGAAGAGAATGCTTACAGGGGTTATTCATTTATAAGGAAAAGACAAGCCAAATAATACAATTTTGCTGTAAGGGTCATAAATTGCAGATCAGTGACTATACATGCATCTAGCAGAATCCATTTTTTTTAATGGCACAAGTGGGGTAATTTATATTCTAAGGGGGCAAAAGATACATAGTGCACTACCTTACTCTCTCAGAGTAATATTAAATATGGCCTAGCTCATTTCCCTTACTAGTAAACTGTCAAATCCTGATCACGTCAGTCTTGCTGCCCCATCATTCCTTTCAGGCCATGCTCAAAGGGACATTAATATGTACGGAACAGATCTTTTAGCATATAAAACCCAGTGAAAACAAAACTAATGTATGATCCTTTATATGAGTAGCAGAACTCTTTGGGGGAAGAGGGGCTGGACACAGTCAAGTCTACATCACAAGTAGAAAAAGAAAAGCACCAGTGTAAACTAATGCAATTTCTTCCATCATGCCCCTGTATGGTTCCTCTCTGACTAGTACAAGTTTTTTTTAATATTAGGTGCTTAGCAACAGAAAAGAATTCGTAATAAGATTTCTCATAGATGAAACATCCACTTTTTCCTTTCAGGAAGCAACTTTTTTTTTTTTACCCAGCACACATTTTAATTGCCTAAGATGCAATTTCCCTTATGAATAATTTGAATACAGCTGACTTTTTGACTAAGCAAATTTTCTTCAGAACTCAAATGATGTGTGCACTGTAAAATGTGGAAAACCATGTGGCAAGGATGCAGAAGCGAAGTGATGGAAGTACAGCATTAATTTTAATGCCATTTAAGAAATCACCTAAATTCTTACTCTGTCAGTGACATGTGCCTCTGATCAGGTGCATAGACTACTTTTTAGTTCACAGTTGCAATGCTCTGTTCACGCCATCCTGCTTAATGTCAGCTTTGCCATTACAGACCCTCTGTCGGTAGCTTGTAACAGCTCTGCGAAGAATCCAGTGCAAAGTGGAATTTGGCTATAAAGCTCCAGCTCTCCATCAGAGAATTCATTACTGTCTTTTCCTCATATAATGCCCACATGAAGCTTTACACTTCTGACTGAAAATATGAATAACTTATTGAAGTCACTGTGTCCTGCAGTGGGAAAGCCAGCCTTAGCAGCACAAATTAAAATGACTCTATTTTCTTTTGACTAAAACACAATAAAGCAGGGGAAAAAAAAAATAAAATATAAAGCAGCACATTCTTTTCTAGTGCAAGTGGCAGATTTGAATTTTCAATAAATCAGGCAAGAGACTTAGATATCATCTGAGAGTCATAGATAAATTATAACAACTAAAAATTAGATCACCATCATCCATTAACAGAATCAAGTCATACACAAATAGCAGTTTTAATGATACCACAGGGCCAAACCAGGACTAATAAAGAGGCTTTGTTGATCTTGTCAGTCTCCGTAATTTGGAAATGCATTATCTGGTCCTGAAAATGCACTCAATGAATACTTTGCAGAAGCTTTATTAGCTGCCTAGTCTAGTAAATAAATTGAAATACTAATTAGTCTTGCTTTGGAAGGGGGCCTTGTTATTTATTTTAATATTGGAATTATTTCACTACAAGGAACTTTTTTTGCAAGGATTGTGTTGGGAAAATTTGTCTCCTAAGGGAAATAAACTAGCTACTTTTGTACCAACATAAAATACTTAAGCTGATGAGTAACCACTAACCATAACTTAATGCAATTTCAAACTATTTGCATTTTCACTTGCCTGTAGCAGCTAAGCCATCTGTTACACTTCATTATTATTTTTTAAAATCAGCAGAAGTAAACACTGTCTTGCTAGGCCCGTTTAGTGGTAAGACAGCGCTCAGCTAAACTATACCAGTGAGTCAGAAGAAGAAACCAAATTCAACACTTCATCTCTCTTCCAAATGCTTGATAGAAGATTTTATTTCACTAGACCAGATACATACACACTCTAAACTCCAGCAGATGAACACATATTCCTTGAAGTTTATCCTCATCATGTTTTATACTATTCAGCTTTTTTTTTTAGCACTTCCATGTAAAATCAGCTAAATCTGCTATTATTCTATATTAAACTCAATTTTTTAACAATAACTTATAATTAATATACAGATTAATTAAGATCTTCACTACAACAGATCTTGATTAACAGAATTAATCCAGAAAAAAAAATCTGCTTTAACTGTGAAATTGGTTTGTTTGTTGAACAGAAATTCTTCATTCCTTTAGAAAATAACAAAACACTTGCAAGATGAATGAGGCCTCAACTTTATTATTTTAAGTAATTTAAACCCTACCTATCACTGACCATGGTAAGCATTTTCCTATGACTGATGAGACAACAGGCTGTCTGAGTTTGTTCTACATACTTGTCATGGGTTCAGCAGCAGCAGTCATTTTTCTTTAAGCAGTAGCTGGTGTAGCACTGTGTTTTGGATTTTTAG